>WBZZ01006954.1:60000-97620 GCA_019918135.1 Paulinella micropora | reverse complement strand
CTCCTCTCCCCCTCCTCTTATCCCCCACCGACTCCTCCTCATCCACCCCCCCCCCCTCCCCCTCTCCTCTTGTATCTTCCCCTCCTTCTCCAAGAAGAAGAAGAAGAAGAAGAAGAAGAAAGAAGAAGAAGAAGAAGAAGAAGAGGAAGAAGAGGAAGAGGAAGAATAATAATAAGAATAATAATAATAAGAAGAAGAGGAAGAAGCCGAAGAAGCAGAAGAAGCAGAAGAAGAGGAAGAGAAGGAGGAGGAGGAGGAGGAAGAAAAAGAAGAAGAGAAGAAGAAGAAGAAGAAGAAGAAGAAGAAGAAGAAGATGAAGAAGATGAAGAAGCAGAAGAAGCAGAAGAAGCAGAAGAAGCAGAAGAAGAAGAAGAAGAAGAAGAAGAAGAAGAAGAAGAAGAAGAAGAAGAAGGAGAAGAAGAAGAAGGAGAAGAAGAGGAAGAGGAAGAAGAGGAAGAGGAAGAAGAGGAAGAAGAAGAAGAAGAAGCAGAAGCAGAAGCAGAAGCAGAAGAGGAGGAGGAGGAGGAAGAAGAAGAAGAAAAAGAAGAAAAAGAAGAAGAAGAAGCAGAAGAAGCAGAAGAAGCAGAAGAAGCAGAAGAAGAAGAAGAAGAAGAAGAAGAAGGAGGAGGAGGAGGAGGAGGAGAAGAAGAAGAAGAAGAAGAAGAAGGCTCTCTCTCTCTCTCTTTCTTTTTTTTTTCGAAACCAAACTAATGAAATATTAACTGAAGGACACAGTTAACATTACATTCTAGTTTGGAACATCATTTCCAACCTCTTTTTACTTCTCCTTCCAAATTAATGAAATATTAACTGAAGGACACAGTTAACGTTTCATCCTAGTTTGGATCTTTCCCTCTTTCTTTATTAAACCAAATAATTGAAATACTGAAGGGCAGTAAGGGCACAGTTAACATTTCATTCTAATTTGGATCTTCCTCCTTAACTCTCTGAACATATACACACATCGTAACCATATGTATGATTTATTATTATTATTATTATTATTATTATTATTATTATTATTATTATTATTATTATTATTATTATTATTATGGACACCGTGATAGCCCAGTGGTCAAGTTCTACCATCTGGGCCCTGTCGCCAGCGATTCCCGTCGGTGCCACCAGTATTTTCATTGAACATACCGGTCCGTCTGGACCAGTATTTTCATTGAACATACCGGTCCGTCTGGAAGTGTTGGAACTGCCCTTGCGGGGGTGTCATTACAGCCTATCGTCAATTCTTCGTACTCCCCTCCCGGGTGAGACGATGGAGGCGCATGTGCAGAAATGCATCAGCCATTGACAGAGAAGCACTATTATTATTATTATTATTATTATTATTATTATTATTATTATTATTATTATTATTATTATTATTATTATTATTAGGGAGTACATAGGCCATCGGTCCTTTCCATGGGCTGATTGGTATAAAGCTCCTAGAGTAATGTTCTTTGCCGTCACTTCCTTTATTCCACCGATTGGTGTGGAGACTTTCCTTATGGAATGGAGGATTGGATGCACATGGCCTTTTGGCTCAGCAATTGGCAGGAGATACACTATTATTATTATTATTATTATTATTATTATTATTATTATTATTATTATTATTATTATTATTATTATTATTATTATTATTATTATTATTATTATTATTATTATTATTATTCATCTGTCGCCAGTTCGATTCCCGTCGGTGCCACCAGTATTTTCATTGAACATGCCGGTCTATTTCTGGACCAGTATTTTCATGGAACATACCGGCCCGTCTGGAAGTGTTGGAACTGCCCTTGCGGGGGTGTCATTAGAGCTTATCGTCAATTCTTCGTACTCCCCTCACGGGTGAGACGATGGAGGCGCATGTGCAGAAATGCATCAGCCATTGACAGAGAAGCACTATTATTATTATTATTATTATTATTATGGAGGCACATGTCCAGGATCTGGATCTGATGCTATAGTCTGAGGAAGCCTATTATTATTATTATTATTATTATTATTATTATTATTATTATTATTATTATTATTATTATTATTATTATTATTATTATTATTATTATGGACACCGTGATAGCCCAGTGGTCAAGTTCTACCATCTGGGCCCTGTCGCCAGTTCGATTCCCGTCGGTGCCACCAGTATTTTCATTGAACATACCGATCCGTCTGGACCAGTATTTTCATTGAACATGACGGAGACTTATGGAGTAGGGGCCGCCCCGGGTCCGGTCGTAGGGAAACTTTTTTTGCATGCAAAGTTTCAAATATTAAAATAATGACGTAGAACACTGTTTAAAGCTGTAATATTGTATTTTAATGCAAAAAAACAATGTTTGAACTATTATTAAGGTGCGTAGATGAGCATGCAGACCATAGCAGATAGCGGCCTGCACCGGTACTTGCAAAGTGCACGTGCTACATGTTACCTGCTATCAGCGCGTAAGTACAAACGATACAAACACGATTTCGATGCAGATTTAATTGAATTCAGCTTTTGTTGCCACTAATTATTTTTTCTGGTCCTGGTGGCACCCGCCAGCCACTCGCCAGTACAAGTACGCTAAGCTAGTGACAACATGCAATAATTCAAAGTCCTGCAGTGCCAGTGCAAAGACACAGTGTCAGCATCTCAAGCAGCTACATTTCTAAGGACTTTCAACATGATTGGCCTCATTCAGCTGCTAAAAATAAAAAAAAACCACGCCCACTCACTCATCCTCCTCCAGATCTGATTCATCATCAGATGAAGCCAAGCCACCGCAGTTAATGCATCCTGCGAATTCCTGATCACCTGGACCTAATGGATTTGGATAATTACAATACGCGCACATCCAGCGCGTTGCGGGCTCTTCGTACTCGCTCCCTTCATCATCTTCTGCGTCGCTTTCAGCATATGAGCCTACCTTCGCCGCCTTGGAGCGAGGCTGTCTGGTAGAAGCTGCTGCGGCCGCGCCCGAGGAATTAGAAGCAGTAGGTTTAATTGTAGCAGCCTGCTTGCTAGCTCTCTTCTCCACCCCTTTCTTTCCACTGCTGACGGGCACTTCGCTGTCGGCTGCTGCGCCCTCGGGTGACACACTGTTGGGCTGCTGTGCCATGTGCGCCTTGAGCCTTTCCTTCAACTCTGGTACCGTGCCGACAGATGACAGCCCCAACTGCTGACAGAGCTCGACTAGGCGCGGTTTGCGCAATTTCCCAACGTTGAAGCTCTTATTCTGCAGCCTGCTGACGGGCACTTCGCTATCGGCTGCTGCGCCCTCGGGTGACACGCTGTTGGGCTGCTGTGCCATGTGCGCCTGGAGCCTTTCCTTCAACTCTGGTACCGTGCCGACAGAGGACAGCCCCAACTGCTGACAGAGCTCGGCTAGGCGCGGTTTGCGCAATTGCCCAACGTTGAAGCTCTTCTTTGCCTTCTTGTTTGCCGAACGCTGGGAGGCGAGCCGCTTGAAGTATGAAATCTTTTGCTCCCGCGTCAGGTCCGCAGTTGCACCAGACTGCACATGAACCGCTGCCACACGCTCCCCTCGGCCATTCTTCGATGGGCATTTGTCGACGCCTTTGTGCGATGGATGGGGCTGCTTAAACCGCTGTGTGCATGGCTCGCACCTCTTGCCGCCAGCGACTTCGTCCGATCGCATGTCAAGGACAATGCGGTCGGCGTCGGGCGCAACGCTAGTGTAAGCACCAAAGGCAACACCGCTAATGAACTGTTTGCCAGAAGTGAGGGTGGGCCTGGAGTAACGAAACGAGCGCAAGTTGCGAAGGCCCCAAGAACTGAGTTTGCGAGGTTCAACCTTGTTCTCTTTCACCCACTTCTCGATCACGTCTGCGTCGTGACCATAGAACCGGTTGTTGTCATATCCCGCTCCCTGCGCTGACTCAAGCCACTCCTCGACAAGAGCGAAGCCGCGCCCTTGCTCGACCTGGTCTTTAGTGAAGACCTTGGTAAACTTCCTCTTTGCTCCGTCGCATGGGTTCCACGCATGAAATGCACACAGCATGTCCGTGCTGATATCCACTCCATACTTCTCCCAGTAGTGCGCCTCGGAAAAAACGAACTCATAGTTCTGAAAGTCGCCGCCGCCATCGCCAGTGCGAGTACCAGGGCCGGGAAAAGAAGAGATTTCCCCGCTTCCTCCATCTTCCTTGCTCCTCAGATGATAGTCCCAGCAGTAACGGGTGGTTGCGCCAGTGTGCTCAACCATCATGATGTTGTGGATGTACTCGTATTGCAACTGGCCGTCGGCGCGGCGGGTGACTACAGTAAAGAGCAGATCATTCATCTTGCAGCCTGTTTCAGAATACCAAGATAAATAATCTTGGTAAATGACCCACTCCCCGGACCCAGCCTCCAAACTCTCGACCTTAGCCTGGATATAGCTGCGTAGCATGCAACACATAAACTCAGCGGCTGCGATGTGCACAGGCAAGAAATATCGACCTGCGCTGCGCCTGGTACTGCTCATCGTGTCGTTGGCAACTCACTACCTTCGCCTTCAGTCGCTGGATCAGCTTCAGGTCCTGGCCCTCTGGCTTTGCCTGTTCACGCTTGAGCTCGGCTTTCCATCTTTCCCAGTTATCATGCCACCGGCAGGGAACGGTCTTCGTAATGCAGCGGAAGGTAATATTATCCTCTTTCAGGATCTTGTACAAGGATGCTTCATTTCGCGGCCTGTAAAAATGATTGCTTGCATTGCCACAACGACCGCCGCACGTGTAGGCTCTTGCATTATCAGCAACCCACTGGGTGCCCTTCAGTTCGTACACCAGGCGCTCTACAGACCCTGCGTCAGCGACCATGGCCTTGTAGATATTGGGGAAAAGCTCAGTGCGGTAAGATTTGTAGAAAGAACCTGTGGTTCCATACCAGTAAAGAGTTTCTCGCCCTGACTTAGCGCCCATGTTCTCCAACACAATCCTTGCAGTCGCTTTCTTCTCCCACTGAGAAAAAGCCTCGCGGGATTCATCAGTCGTTCTTTTCTGTTCGAAAATGTCGACTTTATCAGGCTTTTCCCCTTTGGCACGTCCTTCCAGGACTTTTTTCTGCACAGCGAGTGCTTTGCGTGCATACCTCTCACTGACGGAAGTAAAGAAGGACTGGAACTCCTTCGCCGACATCTTGCCCCTCAGCTTGCCGATAATTGTTTGCTTGTGTGCAGAACGAGCCGGCAATTCAGCAACAATGTCACCAATGGCAGAAGCAGCTGCAGCCTGAGCCTTGTTAGTTTCTAGGAGGGCGCTGGTTTTGGGAAATCTCTGTCGCCCTTGCGCAGAGAGCAACATGGCCTGCAGCTCTTCATCACTAGGAAACTCAGCCTCCACTACTGCAGCTGACCGTTTACATGCCTGGTACTCCCTACTCTTCTTGAGCCTCTTGGCATGCTGTTCGGAAACGGTTCTCTCGTCGATACGCTTTCTTGAGTGTCCACCCTGTCTTTGAAACGATCGCGATCCCGCAGACTGACTAGACTGACACCCTGAGTCTGAACATGAACCAGCTGACGTGCTACAGCCATGCATGAATAGAGTGCTGTCGGTTGCTGTTGACGAACATGAGGAATGCTCGGATTCATCATCAACTAGCGTAGTAGTGTCTAGTAGATCACCAGGTGAGTGCTGCACTTCATGCCCACTGTAGCAAGTTAGCCTGCCACAAACAGGAAATACTGCAGGCCCTGATATGTTGGATTCATGTTTTCTATCATAAAAAATCATGTTTGACAGTGTGAGGGCATGAGAAACAAGTGTTGAGCTGATATCCAACTCCATTCTAGCAGTGGTATATTATATAATAATATTTCGCATACTTGGAAGCTTTGGCCCTTGCAAGCCTTATTGCTGCCGCGCTAGGCACTGCCAGCGGCTTCACAGGGGTCGGGGAAGACATGCCAGCATGCCTGTGGTCGTGGAGCAACGTGTTTTCATTTAAAAAAAGAAAAACATGAGACATTTTCAAAGTGCAGCACTTTTACTTTTTCCCGATAGAACTAGGTCCAAAAAACTTGACAGACGCCCTAGATGTCATAAATCAAACGTCATATAGCATCATATCATATCAACCATACCGAGGGCGTCTGTCAAACAGCACAGAAGACAAGTAGTGGCCTTGAAGACGACGAGAGTGCACCCCTGTACGTTGGAAAAAAAAGGGAATCCACACTGGAAAAGTGGCATTTCAGCCACTTTTTCCACCTCCGACCGGTGTGTCTTTTGTTCAAGTCGAATTTCCCTCCAACACTCACTTAGTGAATTGAGAAATGAGTTCTGGAAAGCCCAAAGGTGACGATTCAGTAGACAAGCATGTTGTCTCGAGCATGCAAAATTTTCGGGTGGAGAGGGACGATCAGGGGCAACGCATTTTTTTGAAAACCAACGGCGAACCGAATTGGAAAAACTTGCAGGATTGCATTATCCCCCCAGAAGTTACTGCAAAGTATTGGAATTTTCCTTCCCCCAAGGCAGAGGCCAAGGCATGGCACAGTGTACCAGATAACGTCGTACACACGTACGTTCCTTCTGGGAAAACATTTGTTCTGGCCTCCAAGAACGAGATCTTTCAAGATCTGCCGTCTGCAAGAGGGCGCAGAGTTCGAAGGGGCAAAGCACCTGCAGCAAACACTGCGCTACCTGCAGAAGAGCCTGAAGCTGCAAGCCCTTCTTCTAAGTCGCCTCCAAAAAAGAAGCAACGCAAAGCGGTTGGCAAATCAATGATACATACATATGCCATGCACATACATGACATTGTCTGCAGGCGGCACAGAAAAAGAGAAAACAAACCAAGCGCGCCTTGGCAAACGAGATGGCAGATCAAGCTGCTAACAATAACAGCAAACAAGCCGAGGGGTAGTAATTGAATTTCTTTTTTTTGCTTTCTTCTTCTTCATCTTCTCCTCCTCCTCACTGCAGCTGCTAGTTTTACTACAACTATATACATTCTTCTTTTTTTTCTTCTTCTTCCTCCTTCTCCTTCTCCTTCTTCTTCTTCTTCTTCTTCTTCTTCTTCTTCTTCTTCTTCTTCTTCTTTTTTCTTCTTCATCTTCTTCTCCTCCTCCTCCTCCCTCTACTACTACTAATACTACTACTACTACTACTACTGCTACTGCTGCTACTACTACCACCACCACTACTACTACTACTACTACTACTACTACTACTTCTACTCTTCTTCTTCTTCTTCTTCTTCTTCTTCTTCTTCTTCTTCTTCTTCTTCTTCTTCTTCTTCCTCCTCCTCCTCCCTCTACTACTACCAATACTACTACTACTTACTGCTACTGCTGCTACTACTACCACTACTACTCTTCTTCTTCTTCTTCTTCTTCTTCTTCTTCTTCTTCTTCTTCTTCTTCTTCTTCTTCTTCTCCAGACCTCCTCCTCCTCCTCCTCCTCCTCCTCCTACTACTACTACTACTAGTACTACTAGTAACTACTAATGCAGCTGATAGTATTGCTACAACTATGCTTCTTTTTTTTCTTCTTCTCCTTCTTCTCTTCCTTCTTCTCCTCCTCCTTCTTCTTCTCCTTCTTCTTCTTCTCCTTCTTCTTCTTCTCCTTTTTCTTCTTCTCAAGAGCCCGGCTGCGGCAGAAGGCAACTCCGACCCCAATGACAGGTTTACTACTTTGATTTGCATTGCAATATTATTATTTAATGTTCTGACAGCGAGTCGAAGCACAACGGCCGCGAGGAGGAAAGGACTGAGCTGACGGCGGAACAGCAGCTGCAGTTGCAGAAGGACTTGCAGAACATCAGCAAGTTTTCCGAAGCTGCCAAGTCAGGTCTGCTGCAACAGAACGCAGTCCTGCGTCTCAATGAAGAAGATGTGCCGCCGCCTCCCCCCGCGCGTAAAGATGTGCCGCCGCCTCCCCCCGCGCGTGAAGATGTGCCGCCGCCTCCCCCCGCGGGTAAAGATGTGCCGCCGCCTTCCCCCGCGCGTGAAGATGTGTCGCCGCCCCTCACCGGCGCGCCTAAACAGCCCAGGCGCATACTTCAGCTCGTAGTCAATCCGAAGCCAGCCTTGAAGTATTGGGCAATCCCCAACACCAAGAAGTACTACGTTAAGTTCGCGCAGGATGCCTCGCAAGAGGAAAAAGTTGAATTGCAGAAAGGGTACGTGCTGTTTTCATGAATGGTACAATAAAGCAGTGCTATGTGATGATAGGCTTCTCTTAGCGTTCACGGACCCCATGACCAATGCTGTCATTTATTTTTCGCTGCTCATCAAGCAGTACTGGAGTGATCTGGGATTAGAGATAGGGGTACTTTTTTTTTTCTAGATTGTGCACGCATTCCTTCACTGCTTGTGGACTGGTAGTCGCTGGATTGCTGGCTCACGACCCGAGGCCCTAGTAGTAGTGCAGAGAGGTTGGCGTGCTTGGGGTACTTACTGGCGTAGCTGTGATAGAAAGCTGTAATAATGCTTGCACTGCTGCAGGCCTGGTCGCTGGTTGGAGAAGAAGCAAGCGACTGAAGATACCTTCACGATGGGTCGACGTGCAGTTATGCTTGCGCGCCAGGTGGAGGAAATCACGGCGGAGGGTGTGTTTGAACCATCTGTTGAGTTTGTTTTCTGCGAGGAGGGAGACATAGATCCGATCGCGACCACCAAGGACTGGAATGTCCATCCTGGCAACGTTTCTGACGAGTATGTGAAGAAGTTTATCTCTGCTGCGTTTGAGCCCCATCTGTTTGCTGGTAACAATGCTTGGCCTTCGGATGTTCCACTTCCGAAGGCTGTCTGGCTGCGGCAAGAGAAGTGCAGCCCTTCGCGCAAGACTAGTGCAGCGGACAGCGCATCCCCTGCCATCTCCCCCGGGTAAGTTCATTTCTTCAATCAAATATTAATGCATAATTTTTTTATGCAGTTCCGCGAGGCCCAAGCGGAGCGCCACGCTTCCAAAGTGGAAGTGGGGGCTGTTAGACATGCGAACCATCGCTGGCGACGAATGCAAGGAGTTGGGTGCGGATTGCGTGAAGGTTTATGCAATGCCCATCAATGGGGGCAAGCTTGGAGATTTCATAGGTTCCAGTGGCCTCCGCTTGAACGGGTTTGACGGGGATCACAATCCACGGTTGGAATTTTTCGGCGAAGAGTTCGACGAGGTCACGGATCCCGAACAGTTCAAAATCATTGCAGCGAACCCCGGCACCCACACGTTGAGGCTCAAGCGCAAGATATGGAAGCTGAACATGAACAAGCGCGAGCAAATTTTAGCAGGAAACATTCCTGCTTCTCAAGGAGGCGGCTTGATTGATCATGCTGCAGAATTTTCAGGAGAGAATGTGGTCTTCACCATGCCGACGAAAAAAGAGGGGGGGAAGTTTCCCATTCCGGGTACTGGTTGCAGATTTTTACATCGGCATGTTCCCATTGACCGATTACGGGCCGGGATTTTTGAAGAACCATCCTGCGGGAAAGCAACCGGTGTCAATCCCCGTCGGTGTGGATGCGGTACGTTTCTGTTGAGTGTAGTAGTAATATGTGTGAGCACTTTTCTTTTTGACTGCAGGATGGGAAACTGAAATGGTTGGATGTGGGTCCTCCAGCACATCCCAAGCCAAGCCCAGCGAATCCGAAGCCAACCACAGCGACTCCGAAACCAACCAAGCCTAGCAAGAAGGGTGGCGGAGGCAACTCGCACCACAAGCCTGGCTGCAAGTGTCCTCCCTGTGCCTTCATGCGTGCCATGGAAGCCGACGTGATGGAAGCAAAGTGGCCGCCTGTCCCGACGCCTGCGTCGACGCACAAGCCGACGCCTGCAGCAAAGAAGCCAGAAAAGAAGCAACCGCAGCAGAAAAAGTCTAAGCCAGAGACGGAGTCGGAGGAGGAGGAGGAGGAGGAGGAGCCGAAGCCTGCGAAGGGTCGCAAGGGCCGCAAGCAGCGCAAGGGCCACAAGCAGCGCAAGGGCCACAAGCAGCGCAAGGGCAGCCAGCAGCCGCAGCGAGTGCAGCGTCATGGGCAAGGATGTAAGTGCGCCGAATGCTTTGCGCATGGTGAGGGCTGTGAATGCCCTGATTGCGAGGTAAATGAAGTCGAGCCCAAGCATGGTGAAGGATGTAAGTGTTTCAAATGCGCTCCGAAGCGCGCTCCCTTTCGTTATCAGCATGCACCCACGTGCAGGTGCCTTGTCTGCCTCCAGCACGGTGACGGGTGTGCGTGCCCGCGGTGCAGAGGGGCATTTCCTGCCATGCCTCATCCTGCTAACTGCAGGTGCTATGTGTGCTACCAGCCCCACGGTGCTGGAAATAATGCTCTTTCAGCTTTTCTAGCAACGCAATCGCAGCAAACCACCAATTTTATCAGCTTCCTTGCTAATGGGCGGGTGTAAAATTCTATAGCATGATTAACTTAGGTTGCTGCAGACAAAGCCTTTCTATTACCTGCCAAGTGGCAGAAGTTCCAGATTTATCTGGAAAACTTTGTTTTTCTCATTTAAAGTTTCTTTTTGTGCGTTTTAATGCAGTGTTTGCATATAATTATGCATAGTAATTCATACTACAATTACATCAACTTACGCATTTAGTTATACAGGTGCGGACTGCGGGTTGCTGAGATGCAATTCCAGTAGATGCTCTCTGTGGTCATCTACTGGAATTGAACCTCACTTTTTCACTTTTTGTGCGTTTTAATGCAGTATTTGCATATAATTATGCATAGTAATTCATATTACATCAACTTACCCATTTAGTTATACAGGTCCGGACTGCGGGTTGACTTAATATTTTTGCATGTGAGCACGATGAGATTGCAAGCTCTAACTAGCATTCAAAGTAGTAATATTAAGAAAAAAGCAATTATATTACTTAATAATCAATTAATATTAACATTTAAGATCATCCGGCACAACTGCACATAGTGCAGCAGTCTCTACAACCTACGACCAACCGGCCCCTACTCCATAAGTCTCTGTCATACCGGCCCGTCTGGAAGTGTTGGAACTGCCCTTGCGGGGGTGTCATTAGAGCTTATCGTCAATTCTTTGTACTCCCCTCACGGGTGAGACGATGGAGGCGCATGTGCAGAAATGCATCAGCCATTGACAGAGAAGCACTATTATTATTATTATTATTATTATTATTATTATTATTAGGGAGTTTATAGGCCATCGGTCCTTTCCATGGGCTGATTGGTATAAAGCTCCTAGAGTAATGTTCTATGCCGTCACTTCCTTTATTCCACCGATTGGTGTGGAGACTTTCCTTATGGAATGGAGGACTGGATGCACATGGCCTTTTGGCTCAGCAATTGGCAGGAGATACACTATTATTATTATTATTATTATTATTATTATTATTATTATTATTATTATTATTATTATTATTATTATTATTATTATTATGGACACCGTGATAGCACAGTGGTCAAGTTCTACCATCTGGGCCCTGTCGCCAGTTCGATTCCCGTCGGTGCCACCAGTATTTTCATTGAACATACCGGTCCGTCTGGAAGTGTTGGAACCGCACTTGCGGGGGTGTCATTAGAGCCTATCGTCAATTCTTCGTACTCCCCTCACGGGTGAGACGATGGAGGCGCATGTGCAGAAATGCATCAGCCATTGACAGAGAAGCACTATTATTATCATTATTATTATTATTTGGTATAAAGCGCCTAGAGTAATGTTCTATGCCGTCACTTCCTTTATTCCACCGATTGGTGTGGAGACTTTCCTTATGGAATGGAGGACTGGATGCACATGGCCTTTTGGCTCAGCAATTGGCAGGAGATACATTATTATTATTATTATTATTATTATTATTATTATTATTATTATTATTGGAGGCTTATGTCAGTTGAGGATATGCCATTAGCTGCATCAGTACGCCTCAGATATAGTAAATCTGCCTTGGAGTGTTGACTGTGACATATTTGAGGGAAACACAGATGAAAAAACCTAGTCACACTTGCTAAACAGAGTTCCAGCCCAATGGCCTCAAGGCGTTAAACTGTGACGCCAACTCATAACCATTTGGTGGTAGATGCTGGGGAGGAGGGTCGTTGCGCGCGTAAAAGATCTTAAACTCCGCATATGCTGGTTGATAGCCCAGGACCCAGCAGACACCAGATTGTTATGGGTGGGGTTTTCGAGGCAGCTCTAGCAACCGCGCTTGGTGTATGCACTTGCACATTCGGTGACGTCTTGCAAGAGGTTGCTGGGACTGCGGAATAACCTCGGCTTAGTGCAGTCTTGCCCTCAGGAGCTCCATCGGTGGCCCCGATCATCAGGCGAGAGACTGACACGGGGGGGTGGAGGACCTCGAACAAGGGTATTGGAGGCTTATGTCAGTTGAGGATATGCCATTAGCTGCATCAGTACGCCTCAGATATAGTATTATTATTATTATTATTATTATTATTATTATTATTATTATTATTATTATTATTATTATTATTATTATTATTATTATTATTATTATTATTATTATTGGACACCGTGATAGCCCAGTGATCAAGTTCTACCATCTGGGCCCTGTCGCCAGTTCGATTCCCGTCGGTGCCACCAGTATTTTCATTGAACATACCGGTCCGTCTGGACCAGTATTTTCATTGAACATACCGGTCCGTCTGGAAGTGTTGGAACTGCCTTTGCGGGGGTGTCATTAGAGCTTATCGTCAATTCTTCGTACTCCCCTCACGGGTGAGACGATGGAGGCGCATGTGCAGAAATGCATCAGCCATTGACAGAGAAGCACTATAATTATTATTATTATTACTTTAATATATTACAACGCTACTTTGATAATATTAATATTATAAGGGTCACCGTCTTAGTTAAATGAATGGCCTTCGGGCTAACGATTTGTATGGATGACCAGAGGTCACAATGTAAAAGTAACTTCATTAAATCAAAGGCAAAGGCAAAGAAGAAGAAGAAGAAGAAGAAGAAGAAGAAGAAGAAGAAGAAGAAGAAGAAGAAGAAGACGAAGACGAAGACGAAGACAAGACGAAGACGAAGACGAAGACGAAGACGAGGAAGAGGAAGAGGAAGAGGAAGAGGAAGGGAAGAGGAAAGGGAAGAGGAAGAGGAAGAGGAAGAGGAAGAAGAAGAAGAAGAAGAAGAAGGAGGAGGGGAGTAGTTGCAGGTGGAGAAGAAGAAGGAGGTGGAGAAGAAGGTCACATCTTTTGTTCTTTCGACTGAACAACATTCAAAACAAACAAAAGGGAGGAAGAACAATGCCAGAAATAATACATTATGAGCATTGAACACATACTATAAACTAGATAAATACAGACTGATTAAATACTATTTTCTGTTGTTATCGAGATTGATTACTGTTCAAGGATGAGTCTCCTTCACCTCACATACTCATACAAAATTTCAGTTGGGGACTTGCCATTTTTCAACTGCCAAAATAGCACTTCACCCAACTCAATGCCTTTTTTGACTGTGCGGATGGGAACTTTTTTTGTTGCCCAAAGATCCGCTACTTTTTCAGCAGAAATTTTCTTGAAGAACGAGGATACCAAGAGTCAGTCAGGCTTATCTGAAAGTGACCAGTCTACCCCACACATGATTCAGGACCCACTGGCAGAAAATCACAGTACTTGTGCTAGTTGTGATGTCGACGACCCCGTTGGCCAAACGATATCGATGTGTGTGACAGCCCAACTTCACCCCAATAAGTCGCGGAACAGCTCAACCGAGATGTGACCAGTGATTAGACCTAGAAGAAGTGCTCCAGCACAGCTGAGAAGCTTGACACCGAAGTCAAAGACACAGGACTTGACAATGCAAAGGCTCCTCAACTGAAAATTTTCCAGAGCCTTTAATTTATCGGTCGAAAAAACGCTAACATATATAGAGGATGTAGTGAAGATCAGAACAAGAAAACATACTCAAGGTCCTGGAGTGATAGCTCGTCCTACCCTGTACTATCACCACTACACATGGATTTGAACCTTTCCAACCGACATTATGAGATTGATTTGCGAGCAAGTATCAGCCTCGGCGCGAACATGATTGCAATCCCAATTCTCTCCTTTTCGTCCAGATCTTTCTAGTCGTGGTACTACTTAAGTAGGGGGCGCATTGCATCAGCAATCATCGGTCATGATCGTCTCGGTACATAGTTGAACATCGGTCCATGTTTAAGCAATTTTTCCGCAGTAAACATTTCCCTCAGCTCGCGACTGTCAGTTTGGATTGGGATCATAGGCTGCTGGGCAGGTTGTACTTGGACAACCTTCCGTTCCATGGCAAGTTGAGCCTGCCTAGCATTTGTAGTGCGTTTTTGTATGTTTGTCCCCGGTAGCGGTCGTCGGTGGGCGTCATCTTGGTCGCGGTGGGTGTACCATTTGTGATGTGGTACGTAATTGGTGCAGATACAACACCAGTGTACTCCGGCAGTCCGTAATGACCCCTCATTGATCTTTTCGTCCGTCTTGGGCGGTGGTCGGTGGAGGTTGTTCAGATGAGCCGCTGCTATTTCTTCTGCTCATCTTCGTTCCTTCGCTAGCACGAATCTGCAACCGCAGAATTGCATTGGGTGTTGACCACAGACTCTCCTCTCCCCTTTTCCATCTCCTGGCTTGTCATCGTCTAAAGACGCTGATTGTGAGGTAGGCGAATTAAGTACGTTGGCAAAGAGCTGGTTGTGTGTTGTCGAGTGCCATTTTCGTGACGCTCGCCTGTCAGCTTGCTGTCGGCACGTCTGCTTCCTTCTGCTCGCTTCAGTTCTTTTCCTGCCGCTCTGCTTCTTCCCCTGACAGCATGCCCGGGTGTGTGTTCGTCCCAGCAAGCGCCGCAATTCCTATTGACCCTTCCATTGTTGATTTCGACAAGTGGAGGCACTGTTTGTGATCGCGTGGTTCTCCGTCCTCCTCTTGCGCCATTTGGTTTGTTACGTTTCCCCTCATGCATGGTTGCTCCGCCAGCATGTTCATCTTCGCTCTCCTCATCCGTGCATGTAGCAGAGATGACTGATTCAGGTGACTTAGTAATTGCGTTACCATTGGGGCGTGTTGCTGTTTGCGTCGGGTGAACCATGATGACTTGTCCCTTGCATTCGTACAAGTTGGTAGGAATCCCGCATACCATGCAGCACTAGTTTGCTGCAAGCAAACAGTTAATACAGCATTCGCAATACCACTCGTGCTTGCCAGGTAGGATCTTCGGGTAGAATGTGTCGAGTCCTGCACGTGCAATGCAAGTGGCCGCAGGCGCAATCGTTTCTCATGCTCCGACTCTTAGGAAGCGAACGTCTGCTTGGCAATACTCACAATTTGATCCGTGCATGTCAAATCTGTTAAGCGTACAGATGTCACATTTAGTTGCGCTATGTCCCCACTGTCCATATCGGACTAGCCGTCTGGAGAATCCACATTGAGGGCACACAAACCTCTCTTCACTATCAATAGTGTATTCGGAGTTGAGATCGCTCAGCTTGTTTTCTTTGCTTTCACCTGTCGCCTTGTAGAGCATCGACTTGTTCTCCTTCCTCTCACTAGCCACGTTCACATTTGTGCATGCTAGTTGATTGGCAGTGCAACGATCACACATCGTTTCTGTAAGTGAGTTCCGCGAGTCGTCTGTGCTACATGTATTGCACGTCTCCATCGGATGCAAACATCTTCGCACAATCTGATTAATTTCTTCTTCTGGCACTGAATGCTTGCAGGACGAGCATGTAGCTATGCCTACTTCAACCTCAGTACCCGTTGCAGTGCCTTGGGGTGATAGATCAGCAGCCAGCTGCCCTTGCTGGCGCGGACCGAACACTCCCCCTGGTGGGCACTTCTCTGTCATCCTCTTTAGCACTCAACCTGCTGGGCCTAGGCGTGCTCCCGCTCGCCTCCCTCTCCTCGGAGGGAGTAGGATCGGCTGAGTGGGGAGCCTCCATAGGGAAATGCAACTCGACCAGGCTTGATGGCTTGTCCTGAGATGTCCCTATGCTATCGTTTTTCACGAAGAATGTGGGGTCGCCATCCAGGCTTGATGGCTTGTCCTGAGATGTCCCTATGCTATCGTTTTTCACGAAGAATGTGGGGTCGCCATCACCATTATTTCCGCTTTTCCTTTGCACCTATGAGGGGTGTGTGTAGTCGGTGGTTCCAGTTGCCCCCCTTGCATCCCGATCGAAGGTACTTTATCCGAATCCTGTATAAGTACTTCCTGTTCTGGTTGCAAAGGGATACTTCCCTGCGGCCTCATAGCGAACGTGGGCATAATCGCGGCAGGAGTGGTGTCTCCTGTCTGCTCTGCCACTTCCCCCGATGATGCAGGCTGGATTCTCTGGTCGTGAGAGAACAGTGATAACAAATTGGGGTTGTAGCTTTTGGTCTTTGTGCTCTTGCAGTCTGTGATATGACTGTTTGAGACAATGACCTGGTTAATGACTTGTGAGAGGTCGTGGAGATGATGGTGCAGATCTTATATCAGGGCTCGTGCTAGCTTGTAAGCATGAGTGGAGCTGTTTCTCCTCCCTGGTTCCGAATGTAGCATGGCACTCTCCACATTTCCGTTGCCTAGTTCCGTGCAACTTTTGCTCAGAACTCATGGAATTTTCCTGTCACACTTTCCACAACTAATGTGTGCTGTCTGACAAAGCAGTGGTACAGTTGAGGTACTCTTCCCACAGTCTTTGTTATGAGATCTCAAGTTATGCCCCTAGATCAACATCAGTCCAACCGCTGTGCAAAATTATGCGAAGGTAGCTACCTGTGGTTAGACTAGGTACGATATGTATTAATAGTAGCAGCGAGGACACCACACCCCTCTTTCCACCTATCTCTTTATAATTATCCTCACTCACCTCAGGTTAGTGAGCTTTTTTCACGTTTACCCATGTTAAAACAGAAAATTTTAATACATTACACATTTTTTTTTATTCCTAAATTTCCGTACGTTGGCAGGTCCAAGCTCGAGCGCTGGTTGTTGTTAGGAAGTCTTTGAGTAGAGACGCCAGAAGCTAGAGAATGGTCCCGTGTCGAAAATTGTGATAATGACAGTGTAGCCAGGTGAGCTCCCAGTCCATATCAACATAATCTCTTGAAGATTTACGCGTTAACCCTTTGGCAGTATCAAAACTACAGTGAGTTTTCAACAATCTATCTAGTGATAGACTAAGTCTCTAGAGCAGTATAGTCTATGGAGCGACAAAAATTTTCAATCGCAAAACAGGTACCAGCTATTTTCAACGACTGCAGTTGCTTAAAAAAAATAGTATTTATTGTGAATTTTTGCTTGAAAATTTTCGTCTCCACAGGGAGGCTGTCAGGCCTGCAGAGTTTTTGTCTGAGTGATCACGACACACTGAGAGGCTCATTACCATGAGATTTCGACCATAACCTGAATGCCCCACCGACTTGTGAGGCTTTTCTCAACAGAAAACTCACAGTTTATATGGCTGAATTACCGTAAACTTTTTGCAAGGTCGTTTTGGACACTCACAGAAAATTCAACAAAAACATAAATTGGAAACTGATGAAAATATTTCCACTATCAAATGTAAAGCTAGCAAGTGCTAGGGGATTGTCCTCCATCCATCTATCCATGCATGCATCAAACCGTATACTAAATGTATCAATGTGTCCCCCACCATCCTCCATCCACCATTATTCTTCCTTTGGGGGGGGGGGGTGTTACAACGCTCCTCCCCCCCCCACCACCACTCCCGTGTGGTGGCTTGGGTTTGGGTGAGTTTTGGGGGGGGGGGGGCTTACTACCATCCATCATTCATCTCTTCCAAATACTCCCCCACCACATTATATGGTTTCTTCCTTGGTAGGTTAAAATTTCTGACCGGTAGGCTAAAATTTCTGACTGGTGTGCTAAAATTTTCAAAAAAGGGACCTGCCTGTTTACAGCTTGAGTGACGTATCTGACAAAAATTTTAGTCACTGTGTTACTGCGCGGCTGGCACTGGGGTACTGCGCGGCTGGCACTGGGGTATACGTAGTGTCATGCATATGACTTTGTAACCCAGTGGCACCGTTGGTTCTTTTGTCTCTTTTTTGGTCTTTTCGTTGCGTTAGCCCCCTCCCCCCCCCCCCCCCCCCCCGCTCCCCCCCCACCACTACCGTGTGGTGTTTTTGACAAGGCACATAGGCAATCGGAGATGAGGGATGGGAGATAGTTGATGGGCGATGAGTGATGAATATGGGAGATATCGATATATAGGGAATGAGCTAGAGGATGAAAGATGAACATTACAAGTACGGAAAGTAGTGATGATCACTTAGTACGTAGTGATGCATCACTAAGCTGTTAGTGATGAGCTTAGTGATATATTTTTTACTTAGTGATGAGGGTAGTGATGATCACTACCTATTTGCGTCAGTGAAAAAAATGAAAAAGTTAGTGATAAAATACGTAGTGATTATCACTACACTAGTGATCTTGATGAAAGTTAGTGATGAAACACGTAGTGATCATCACTACGCTAGTGATCTATGATGAAAGCTAGTGATGAAATACGCAGTGATCATCACTACGTTAGTGATGTGTTACAAAACTAAAAAAAGCTAGTGATAAAATTCATAGTGACGAGCACTAGGGTAGTTATCTTGTTTAGAATGTGTCTTAGTGATGATCAGTACACGCTCAAGCTAATAAAAGTCTAGTGCTCATCACTAAGTGTCATAATCTAGTGACCATCACTACCTTTTGAGTGTCTATCACTAAGGTCATAGTGACCGGAACTAGTTATATTGAACATCATATTAAAGTTATCTGTACCCTGTCTCTATAAAATATGAGCGTCACTGGGATATTTTTAATAATCAGTGTCTTGATTTAAAAGGTAGATTGTGTCTAAAATGTTGCTTGATTTAATGAATTTCTTACATCTGTCTCCTGCTGATCCAAGAAGTACTCAGCATCGCTATAATTACTTTCCTCACCGTCCGGGGCCGCAAAAATCGCGTTTAGACTAGGAGCGTCAGGTCTAGCTATAGAGTTCACCCCATCTTGGTCCGCCTCATCATCTGACGTTTCCAGATTCACCTCTAGTATTTGTCTTGCTTCTGGCAGTTTCTGTTCAGCCTCACTGTCACTCGCATATAACGCATCAAGATCAACCACAGGAATGTCTTGGTCAGGTGCTGGTGCTGGATCCTTACCATCCACCAACCTATCCACTGCCTGTTGCATACAATCAGGCAGAATGGAATCATCGACCGGAATCCAATACATGAAGCCCACTTTTGGTAGGTACGTCTGCAGTGACGCAAGGCATCTCCAATGAGCTCAAAGGGAGAAACTGTAATTTCTCTCTGCGATCGGGAATCGCTTTACATAGCCACATACCACGCTTTTTGGGATCTGCGTAGCACCGCAGAAGCTCTACCGCTGCGAGTTCCAAAGTTATGTCTGGATTGGTCAATGCCACTGCAGGGTAATAGCGGATATATGCAGCATATCTCGCACTGCTGCGAACCCCACCTGGAAAATCTCTTTTGAGATCTTCCTTTGCAACTGCACATGTTCCTCCTGCGTAAGGTTTGCTGGATGATTCACCACATATTACGCACACCGATCGGACGACTGCCCTCCTGTGCTTAGTAACATCACAACGAAGAGCAGAGAAATCAGGACGTTCATTTGTTGGCATCTTGTCTTCATCAACTCGAGAAAGCCCTAACTCTCTCCAGTACTTTTCCAAGAATGAAATAACATCCGTACGCTGCTCTTCAGCGAGCTTGTACTTTTTTGTACAAATTAACTTGTTTGGTTCACCCGGATTCACATGGAGCTGGAGCTGGTTTTCATCAATCTGGAAACATTTCTTCCTGGTGTTTGGCATGACAGCGCTTTGTTGCACGTCAGAGAGCGCCTGTCCAAATATGCTCCTCAGACATGCAACCTCACTCCAGCATTTTAAAAGGGTCATTTCAGGGTCTGTCTGGCTGTGTACTTGGCCTTTTAGGAACTTCTGCTGCCTTTCTAGCCAATACGCAGAAGTGTCTGGTATAGGGCCCCAATTCTTCATGTGATGCATAACTCCACACACAAGTTGATGCAGCCAAAAGGTATGCTCCGTCCTGGGCAGGACTCGTGCAATCTTCACTACCTACAAGGATATGTTCACCTTCATACATTACGTCAATTCAATGTAAATCTTGCATACCATGATCATTATTAGTATTGTCAAGATGTAGTGACTAGACAATATACCTTATGATGACGACCACTATAATGATCATCACTAAGATGCTAGTGCTCATCACTACGGGTCTAGTGACCATCACTAAAAATCTAGTTCCCATCACTAAAACTGTAGTGATCATCACTACGGTTGACTTTTTTTTTTTTTTTTTTTTTTTTTTTTTTTTTTTTTTTTTTTTTTTTTTTTTTTTGTTTGTTGCAAAAGTACCTGTTCGGTGATCCACGTGCCTAGGTTGTTCAATGCCACTGGGTCGCTAGGGATTTTGCGCAGTTTGGTTACGCGCAGAACACGAAAAAGACGCGCTAAACGCTTGAGTACTTCTTGCTTGATGCCCAGACCATCATAAATCCAAGGGCCGCCAAAACGAATAAAAAACGAAGCGTCCGCTACCTTGGCCTTGCCAAATGTTCCGTACGGTGACCCCGTCCCACGCTGCCCTCGCAGTGCCCGGACTGCCATGTAACGTATGTCGATTTCCTTCCTGATAGACATTCCCAAGGCCATGTTCGAGTACTGCTTGTTGATCTTGGTCAATTCAGCTACGCGTGCAGCAAAGAGAGCTACTTCTCTTATGCGTCGAGCCTCCTATTGGGCGGTCGTGTCATCATACAGGTCCTGGCTGACCTGGCAGGGGCTTGTGTTTGGGATGTTTCTTTCCTTCAGAGTCATCCGACGTCATTGCAACAATATGCGCAACGGCGTTTTGGTCAACGTGCATTCCATCAGCCATCATATCCAGCACAGAATCGAAGGCAGGGATTCCTTGGCATGCATTATCATACTTGACACCTTGAGAATGGTACGGCTTTTGGAACGGACGCAGACCTTGGTTATGTCGTCGCACGTCCGACGCTCGATCAGCATGCCACGCAGCTGTCTTGTTTCGGGGTGGAGCCGTGGCATAGGGCGGTCCATAACGAGCATCAGTGCGCATGGGATGACCGACTGGGAGAAAGGCTCGAAAGTCCGGAGTGATAGTATGAGTGCTCCCGATTGTGACAAACTCTGTGAAGCAGCAGCGACATCATCCGGGTTCTGATATAACTGTATGAGTTCCTTAAACTCCGGATCTTGAGCCTGTTGTTGCCTCCATGCGGTAGGCGAGGCTATATGGATAGTACCATCTTCTAGCAGTATCCCGATTCTTTCCGGGTCATCGTCTAGGTCACTTCTCCGCTCTTGAGGAGGCTCCGCATAAACATCCTGCGTCTCCTCTCTTATGTTCGCCTTCGCATTCTCATATACCTCATAGGACCACTCAGCGTCCTCCTGGGTATGTAGCTCACAACATATCCCGTGATCCGGGCCTTGTGGACTGTACCGTAGACCTGTGCGGTCATATCGGACTCCACTCGCCATCTCCATCGCCTCAATGTGGCTGACCTCATACACCTTGTCAGTGGACAGGTCTTTCATCTCCACCGTGGACACCAACGCCGATACTTCTGAGTTAAACTCTAGCCTAGAGAGGCTATCAGCGACCACATTTCGCTTTCCCGGTAGATGGACCATTGTAAAATCGAAACAAGACAAGAACGCTTGCCACCGCGCCAGCCGTCCAGTCTGTTCATGATTCATCAACCATAACAGGTTATGATGATCAGTTCTGACAGTAAATTGAGGTCCTCCCCACAAATACTGTCTGAGCCTCTTGAGGGCCCACACCACCGCTAACGCCTCTCTTTGCCTTGTGCAATAGTTTCTCTCCGCCGCACACAACTTCCTACTAATAAACATGATTGGGCGTAATTTCTTCTCCTCATCCTCTTGTTGTAATACAGCCCCAATCGCAAACTTAGATGCGTCTGTATCGACTACGAATTGTTTCGTAAAGTCGGGCATCGTTAACACCAGTCCTCCGTCTTTCGGGTCTTTATAAATAAGATCTTTGAGCGCATGAAACGCTTGCAAAGTCTCTTCGCCCCACTTCTCAAAGTCTCCAAAATATATCATTTTCTCCAACTTAGCCCGTGTTGCACCCCAATCGGGTATAAACTGGCTATAGTATTTCGCCATCGCAAGGAATGAGTGCAATTCAGTGCGGTTTTTTGGTATCGGTCGATTCATAATCTCCTCCCTCTTCTCTTTGGATATCGAGACTCGATTATGGGAGATCTCGTACCCTAAGTATGTCGCACTCGTCTTGGCAAGTTGACACTTCTTTAGATTGCACTTCAGGCCAAAAGCTCCGATGCGCCTGAATATATCGGACAAATGATCGATATGCTCCTCCATTGCGTTAGAGTATACGATAATGTCATCGATATAGCAAAATGCATATTCTCCCGCCTTCTGTCCCCGCCTTCTCATAAAGCCTCCGTCAGACAAATCATCGTACTGACTGCTCAACATCTTCTGCATCGCCTTCTGGAAAAGTCCTGGGGCTTGCTTGAGGCCCATCGGAAGCACTTTCCATGGGTATATTTCCATACCCACCACAAACGCCATCAGCCATCTGGACTTTTCCTCCAGTGGTATCTGCCAGAAGCCATTCTTAAGGTCAATGACCGAATAGAATTTTGCATTCTGCAGTACTCTCCTTCCTTCTTCTAATGTCGGGAGAGGATTTCTCTCTTCCTCCAGCACCTTGTTAACACGAGCATAGTTAACTGTCAGGCGCCATTCTCCTCCTGGCTTCGGCACTATTCTCGGTTGTGAGACTATTGGAGATGTTGATCTCTCAATAAAGTCCTCATTGAGCAGTTGTCTTGCTAGCTCCTCCGCTATCTTCGCCTCATGTATATTCAAATTCGCCCTTCGTGGTGCCGGTGACGGCTCCGCACCCGGTATTTTGTAAATAACCGCAGTGAAATCTTCAGGCTTGACACCACCTGCATGTGGAGGGTCAAAAATTTCCTTGTTCGCCTCTAATTTGGCTTTTAAAAGCTCCTTCTCCTTCTCCGTGCCTACTCCTTCTTCCAATATTTTCCGCGCCGCCTCTTGAAAATCTTCATCAGACATCTGCTTATGCTGCTTGAGGGGTTCTCTGTCCTCCTCCAAGCCTAAGTCCTCTTCCGAGACATCATCTAGGCCCGTCTTTTCATACGTGACCGTGTCCGGCTCATCATCTTTACCGAGCTCCACCAGCATGTCAATGAGTCTCGCGTATTGCAAAGGAGCTTTACGGGTGTAAAAACCATCAAAGCATGTGAATGCTTGCGGTATCAATTTCAACTTGTCGAGGTCTCTGAGCTTCCGCTTGTATGCACTGCTCTGCTCACGAGTTCCCATACGACAAGCCACCACTAGCTGTTGCTTGCGAGAGGGTACCGGTATAGGATGATTAATAAGCCGGTCCCTTATTTCCTGCGCCCATATCGCCTTCTCATTATATGGCAGGATAATAGTATACGGCTTATTATTTTCGAATAAAGTCCGTAAGCATTTCTTCACTTCAGTTAGTGAACGCGGCCACGTGGGCTCGTCACCCCAGAAATCAGTAATAAAACTTTTAATAGTTTCTGGTGGAGTATCCGGGATTCGCCCCGTTCTCTTTGGTACAAACGCCTCCCTTTTTTCTTCTCCTACTTTCGCATGGAAACAGTATCCGTTAGTAATATGGACATCTGTTCCTACTCCTTCCGCGAATCTCGCCGACGACGGGCTTCTTTGTGCGACACATATAATCTCCTTTCGCTTCTCGATTAAGTCATCAATAGACTTTTTGTCCCAATGGCATGTCGGAACTGTGACAGTGCACACTTGGGATTCCCAATTGTCGGTCCAGGACAGTTCATCCGGTCTTACGACATGGGGGTGAACGTACACCTCAAGTGCCTCATGTGCGATGGCCATCCTTTTGTGATCCGTCGCTAGACCTAGCTCATAAGCCTTATAAGAGTCAGTAGCGTTGAAGGGATCAATATCGTTCTTTTCTCCTCTTTTTACTCCGTATATCACTCGCCGTGCGGCGCAATCAATCACAGCCCCCATTGTAGCCAATTGGTCATACGATAGTAATATTGACCCGTGGTAACCGGGGACGACATAAAGGTCCATGCGATATACTCGTGCGGATTTTAATTTAAAGGTCAGTGTGATGATTCCCGTGATGACCGTCCGGCTACCCACTCCCTTCAGAGTGCCAGTCGAATTTTTCATATTTCCGTCCACCCAGTCCCGGTATCGATAAAAAAACTTCTGGCCGACAATATTAATATTCGCCATCGTATCATTACCAACTTTTAATATTGTCTTCAATGTTTCACAATAAAGTTCCGTATAACACAGAGCATCGGGCCTGTGTATATTGACTGCGAGAACAAGAAATTTACGTTCCAAATTTTGGAGTCTTGTCTTTAAGTTTTTCAACTCCTCCTTCTTCTCCTCCTGCTTCACCTCATTAACATTGTTATTATTCTGCGGTACTGGTGCGTTTACTATGTGAGCGACATTGTCTTGTGGTACTTGAGTACACACATTGTCTTTTTGCTCGCCACCCGCCGCGATCGTAGACATTGAGTCTGTTCGTGGTTGTTTGCTTGGCCGAGGCGATACGTCTGCCATTGGCCTCCTCGCCTCCACAAGTCTCGCCTTCCTATTTGCATCAGTTATCATTGGTAACCGTGCTGTATGAACGGGCATGAGACTACCTTGGGGCTGCAGTCTCTGTGTACCCTCATCTTTGTATTCAGATTGAGGAAGCGTTGGCCCAGTCTGCACAACAGCATTAGAAAGCACTGTGACTTTAGGTTTAAACTTCACAGTCTTCTCCTTCCTCTTTTCTTCCCCCTCCAGTCATTCCACCACCTCGAAACGATTACCTTGAGTAGTGTTCGGGTGGGATGACGTATCGGTCTCCGAGGCAGTGTTGTAGGCCTGAGCTCGACCGAAATTCGGGTTGGAGCTTGCCCATGAGCCTCCTCCTCCTCTGGGTGGGGGGGCTGGAGCTCGAACAGCTCTCCCTCCATAAGGGGTATATCCCCGACCTCCTCCTCTTCCTCTCTGAGGGGTTCCTTGCCCCCTCGAGGCTCCTCTCCATGTTCCTCCTCCTCGCCCTCCTGCTCCTCCTCCTCGTCCTCCTGCTCCTGCTCCTCCTCCTCGTCCTCTTTGAGAGGCCTTTAAGTTCTTTGTCTCTCCCTTTCCTCCTTCTTCTCCTTCATCCTCTTCATGTAGGTAATGATTGCCTCTCGTAACTCCTCATCATCACACATATTGGCATACCAACCTTCGTTCGCAGCGGCAATCTGAAGCATGTTGAAAAGGCCCGGTTCCTTGCCTTCCGTCCTGCTCAGAAAATTTGCCCTTGCTGTTGGGTTGTGCCTATCATGATTGAAAGAGCAGTCTCTGTCCTCCATCTGTGCCTTACACTGCAAGCCCGCAAACCACCTCCAACATGCGGTCTTCAGGTCTGGCTCTCTCTGTCTCTTCCAACCGGCAACTCTGTTTGTGTACGTGGCTTGTGCGCCAACAGGTACACCGCCTGCCTGTGCCGTATGTGCCTCCGTGAGCGAGTCCATGTTTGAGCATGCACTCATCACTTCTTGAAACAGTGCTGACGGAGCAACGCTTTGAACCGTACTCTCGAACACGTGTGTCTCGAGGAAGTTCTTGGACTTCACTGAGCTAAACGTCGAGCATTGTTGTATGAGCTGAGTAAGCTTACTCGGGTTAACTGTGTGTAACGCCGAGAAGAAATAGAGGATGATCGACTTGCGGCCATAGAATAGCACATAGGAGGAAACTACCTCCGTAAGGGTCGCCGCCAAGCCAACAGCACTCCTCAAACTCATCGCCACTGTCTCAAAGATTTCAAATCCTATGAGAGTACCAGTGCAGAGATGCTGGTATCCATGAGATTGAAAATATGAAATGAGTGTGGCCACCGCCAGTTCACACTGAGTGTCTAGGCCTGTTGCATTGTTTCTCTTAATCTCCTCCTTCTTTCTCAAAAACTTGTACTGTGTCAGATGAAATCCCTCCGAGACTAGAGATTGGTCAAAAACAGTAACAAGGGCCTCGTATTCCTGCGTTTCGTCGCAAGGAAAAGCCTTCATGCAGGCATTGATCTCTTTGAGCTTGCTCAAAAGCGAAGCATCAGAGTCTTTGTCTGAGCTCGTCTTGGCATATAGCATGAGACTTGCCACTCCTCCTTTCTTCCCCTTGAAGGCATTTATGATGTTCTGTCTGTCCTTCTTCTCCGTGTTTGTGACCACCACCGTAGTTGAGCCCGGGGGTGCAGGGGCTGGTGGGGCAGGAGCTGGTGGGGTCAAATATGTCGGAGGGTGTGCCTTTGCACCACTCTTGCTTTCATTCTTTCCAGTCTCATCGTCTTCTCGAACTCCGCCTTCTCTTTCGCCTTCTTCTTCTCAGATATCACCAGCTTTTGAGCATGAGTGATAAAGGCAACCAATTCAGAAGCAGATCTGAGAAAGTTATATTTCTCCACATATTGGTCAACACCTGCTTTGTTGGCGACCGGTGGTGCGTTACTAAGTGATTTAAGGACAGAGTGATCCTTGGTAGGAATCCATCTCTTCCATGCCTCCTTGTGCAGTAACGCACCCATCAACAGTCTGATCTTGGTCAGAACTCTGTCGGTCTTCTCTAACTCATCAATCACAGGATGAGTTTCTCCTGCTGCCTTAATGCTTTTTTCCAGCTCTGCCTTCCCCTCCTCCAAGGCCTTCATTTCCATCGTAAAAAAATGAAATATGCCACTCGAGTTTTTCGAACCCAGATTGGTCTTCATTTTTGTTACATCGACTGCCTCCTGACCAGTCGCGAGGAATCTGGCTATTGCTCTTGGGTGTGTGTACTGGAGGTAACCCTCACATCGTGGGCCGTATGAACGTTCCCAAATCAGGGTTTGAGTGTACACCCCAAAGATAGCATCGAGTAATTCAAGGTGGGTGTGTGTGTCCCCAAACTTGATATGCTGTATCTTCTTTCTCTTTTCTGGATCAGAGACCAGTTTGCCGAGGAGCTGTGCTGTGTTTGATAATAGGATATAGACATCCTTTTTAGCGCGACTTTTCTCTCTTCTTTGATCCTGAGGGATCCACACATAGGTATCCTTCTCTCCCCCATCTTGTTATCAAACTCTTCTTTAGTGAGGTCATAGTGGTCTTGCACCCACTGTTGTTCCTCCACTGTGATCTCCTCTCCATCACTATGAATCAAGTCGATCATTTTTCGTCCTCCTCCCGTGTAGGCAGGTGGTAAGGGATTACCATATGCTCCTCCTCCTCCCGTCTCTTCTTGTTCAAATCCTCCTTCATCTTCGTCTCCTCCATATCTTCCTTCATCCTCCCAGCCCTCTTCTACTCCTCCTACTCCTTCATCTCCTCCTCCTCCTCCTTCATTCAGTCCTCTTCCTCCTCCTCCTCCTGCTTCTTCTTCTTCTCTTCTTTGTTCTGCCTCCGAGAATTCACTCACTTCGGCGATCTCTGTCGACATGATGTCGTAGTAGTAATTAACAGGAGGACAGTGTCAGCTCCTATGTTTGGTTTTTGTTCGTTTGTGTTCTGTTCCTCCTTCAGTCGATTGACTAGTGAAGAGAGAAACTAATAAAGAGGGTAGGATAAGATTCCCTGTCCTCTATGAAACACTGTTTGTATGTTTGTTTTTGTTTGAGAAAAATAGTCTTTGAGATTTCTCCGATTTCTTGTTCTCCTTACTCAGATTACTTTCTCCTTCTTTTCTATATTGTATCTAGTATGAGGCACTTGGACCTACACACAGATAGTAATAGAGAAGCTAGAAAAGCTCTCCTTGAGAAGTCGACAGTCGGTCGGATAGGTTCTCAGACCTACCTTTAGAAAACGATCAGAGATTTGCAAAAATACTCTGACGTATGTGTGAGATAATGCAGATAAATGCACAAACTAGAAGGGTAAAGTGTTGTGCTCCTGTCCCTATGCTTGTTTGTGTTTTGTGTGTGTTCCTTCACTCTTCTGTTCACCTCCTTCTTCTTGGTCTCTGTGTGAGAACAGCAAGAACGACAGAGAATTTGTATCTGATGTCTCCTTGTGAGCACACAGATACTGATTGGGCTAGAGGGTACGAGACACCTGCTTGAGACCAATCAAATTATTTGTTTTGTGAAAGAGTTATGAGGGAGCTGTGTTGGAGTATTTGTTTTCGTCTGACGTCCCCGTGTGAGACAGGTCAGTGAAAATTCACTCTGTTGCCTGTGTGGCAAAGCAGAAAGAAATCACCCTAGTGATGTGGACTCCAAATGTAATGCCCCCAACGATAGCTCGTAAAAAGTCGGTAATACAACCAAACACAGTCCTCAAGAATGAGAATGATGTCCCGTTGTATTAGCTCAGTGAAGCCAAAAAGGAAAACGGCAACAGACCAGGAATAAAATGGCATCAGGTCCAATCCGGACAAATAATACTGAAAAACAAGCTGGTGCACCTGTCACCAGGAAAAGGTACTTTTTACCGGCTATCCGGGGGTGATGCCTACATTATGAAAAATGCAAAATACAATGAACATGTATTAAAATTGTTTTGAAATTGACTTCGAAACTAAATGTTTTTCTGACACCACACTTCAGCCCGCTTCAACACACTTCACCTCAAGTTCAGCCAAAACTTTATCTTTCTCAAAGTAAAATTTTTGCAAATAATGCTTTAGGAAGCTGGGAACTTTGAATCATTCAGAGCATTCACCAATGTGGATTCGGATGAAGAGGAGCCGGGTGAGGAGTACGACGACGAGCTGGAAGGAAACGAGAGCAATCGAAAGAAGCAACGCACTACCAAGGACTCGGCAATTAAGAGAGCAACGGAACTGATGGCACAAGGCCACACCATTAAAGCTATGAAGTCATTTTTCTCTCCACACATACTGACCCCAACAGAGGATATCCTGCCTACAGTACGCGAGCTACATCCACCTGCAGACCGACCACAATGGAGCATGCCAAAACCTCCGTTCTGGTATCGATTCCCTCAGATCGAGTTTAAAGAAATGAGAGCAGCAGTGAAGAAGCAAGCTGACGGGGCAGGACCAGGACCATCAGGGCAAACAGGAGATTTCTGTTTGTCGATGATTAAGGATGACGCCTGCATGAAATAATTAGCTGCTATAGTCACTGACTTCCTCAACGCGGACGTAGGCCCTGCTCTGCGAGAACTTACAGCGAGCTGCCGACTAATCTTGATTGAAAAACGGAAGAACGCGCCGCGGCCGATTGCACCGGGAGAAATTATAATCAAGCTGGCAAAGACTATCGCGCTTGGACGAGCGGGAGTCAAACAAGCCATCGATTTTCATTTCCGCGGCGTTAACTTTGGAGCCGGAGCAGAGGGAGGAGCAGCAACTGCTATCCACGTCGCACGCCAACACGCTGCATCGCTTCAGGGAAGAGCATGGGCGGTAATCATGGATCAAAAGAACGCTTACAACGAAATCGACAGAGCCACTTGTCTCCAAGAAATGTATCGAATCCAAGATCTGGCACCACTGTGGGGCATCACCTACCTTTTATACCGCAACCCATCCCAGCTGCTACTCCAGATGCCAGATGGGAAAATAGAGACGATCAACTCAGAGAACGGAGCTAGACAGGGAGATATGCTTGGCGAGCTCCTATTCTGCCTCGGTTTTCAACCTCTGTTGGAAGAAGTACTGGAGAACGTACGAGCAGACGCAAAGAGCATGCAATGCCCACAAGGCTTAGCATCGATAGATCAACCGATCAGTGACAACGACACTGAGCCTGATGATATGGGTGAAGAGAAGGTACATGTTGTAGCAGTAGTGGAGGATACACAATTCATCACCACTCCTGAGTTACTACCTCTCGTCATCCATCACATGACAAAGCTTGCACCCAATTACAGCCTTCTGACCCACCCTGCAGCTGTGGTACAGCTCGGAGACCAAGGAGAACTTCCAGACGAGGTAAGACAACCTTACAGCTGCCGGAGTCAAAATCTTCGAAGACGAACCGGTCGAGATGCTGGGATCAAAGCTCGGAGGAGATCATAAACAGCAAACGAAGTGGGCTTTGGACTTAGTTGCGAAGTGGGTAGAACAGGCAATGCAGATCGCAGACGCAAGGAGAATGCCGCTGCGGGAGCGCCTCATCCTCATCAAGAACTATGTCAACTTCAAAACAAGCTACATCGCCTCCACGCTCCCCAGCCGTGTAGCATGGAATGCAATCGAGTCGCACAAAAAGTACGCGGAAGTAGCGCTGGCACAAGCAATACGGCAAGTCGGTTTAAATGGAGATGAAATTGCTCTTTTACATACCACAGGCCCTGAGGACTTATGGCAACCATTTCATCAACATACCTACAAGTTTATGGTGTCCTCAGCCGTCACCAACGCACACTTCTTGACAACTATGCCGTGCGATCCAATACTCCAGCTGGAAAAGCTACGGCGGCTGGAAGTGATAGACAAGGTCTTGGCTACCCCTTATGGAAGAGAAATCTCCCAAGCACATGCAGACCTTGTGGATGCATGCAAAACTGGTTCATCAATTTCTTGCTACTCTGAAGGGCAAATACAACCGAACCAAAGATGTAAGTGCCAACCCGTTGAGAACAGCAGCAGTCAAATCTGCCGCCCCTCAGCATGCGAACCTGCGGATGAACTCAACTGGAGACGACTTCTATATGAACGACACGGACGTTGCATTTTGCTTAGCACTCCAACTAGGGCTAAAACCAACTGCAGACATGCCCGACGAATGCGTCTGTGGCCTCTCCCTCGCAGCATTCAACGGCAGAGAGATCAACAATCATCTGATGACGTGCAACACAAACGCCGCAGCTGTCACCTTCGCGCATAACATGGTCCTGAGATCAGTAGCACAGATGTGCACAAATGCGGGCGCTCAGACCAATGTGGAGGAAGCTGTAATGAGAAGCACCCAACACAGAATTCACATATACGCTGCGTGGGCGGAAAGGAGCATTTTGATTGACGTCGTGGGAACACAGCTGAAAGCGCATCAACTCGGGTGAGCTTGGCAGTAGAAGCTGGATTTGCTGCTCAAAAAGCAGAGATTCGCAAGGAAACGAATGCATTTTATCAATTTGCTTCCAGGCGCCTGGGAGATGGGGCGATCATTATGCAGTTTGCGTTCGAGAGGCAAGGCAGATTAGGCAAGAAGGCGCTTGGCTCGATCAAATTCTGCCTTGGCAAACGTGTCTATGCGTCGCTCGACATCACAGATTCAATTCAATCTGTGAGGGTGAGAACAGTACGAGAGATCTCCCTAACGATTCAGCGAGGCAATACGCACATCCTTAACTGCGCAGTGAGAATGGCAAGACGTGCACAAGGCTTACGTTGAATTCAAGAGCTGCGCATCGAAGCAGGCGGCCCCCCTCCTGCTGTGCCTCAAACTGGGATGCTGAATGAGCAGGGACTGGTGGCTCGAGACACAATAGCAAACTAGGATAGCTCTTTGTCTCAGAAAGGATTTTTTATTTTTCGATTAGTATAGGTCACGTTCATGTTAGTTTCAAGTTATGTTTTATAGATTCTTTATTGTGATTTTGCTGCCAGTGACACTGCGGCTTTGCTTTAGATTTTTTTCTGAGCTTGGTTTTATGGCTGTCGGACAGAGTGACTTGCTCACATTACCCTATATCTGCGAAGCCTCTTTTTGTATTAATATAGTTATTAAGCCACTACGTATTGCACTACTGTCGGGGAGCCTGAGTGATTACAGAGACTGCCTACAACACGTCTTCTGTTATTATGATTGACTGCCTTCAGCACGTCAGGAAGATATACACTTTTGAGTGACTGCCTAATGACGTTCGACAGCTCACCAGCCAAACTTGTGTGTGTGCGATTAAAGCTCTGTGTCAGAGTTCGCACACCAAGCATCCGGCTCGGCCCGATAACCAGTTAGACCAATACTATGATAACTTAATATAAAGATCAGGAACTCACTACTAACAGCGTCTGCAGTAACAAAGTTTTAATAACGCGCCAACTTATGATCAACAAAAGAGCGCAGAGTAATATGAATGGCTGAATATAATTTAATAAGCTTAGGAAGTGGGAGAGTAATTAGTCATAGCGGCCCTTAATATTAATACTAATTACTAGTCATATGATATTTCTGGTACTGGTGGCTACCTTTTTAGGTATTACCTATTTCATCATATCATTACCACTGAGTACGGACGTTACTGTTCTTTTTGATTTTGTGGCGGGATCGTGTCTGTTGATCAGTACCATTGAATAAGTAAATATTTGAACTGGTATAAGTACTGGGGGACTTACTGGGGGACGCCCTAGTTCGATCCTGAGCCACTACAACCGGTCCAAATTCCTTAAGGGTTATGAGCCTTGTGCGTGAATATCCTGAAGCACAAACCACAGAGAAAAGCCAGCTGGATTCAAGACCCTTCAGGCCAGAAGGGCAACCGCGGGATAGGTAGTGCCACACCTTAAGTGGCACAGAACAGGGAAGCATATTGCTCACCTGTGGGGGAGTGCACAACAACGAATATTTACGCCATCTAGGTGCTATCTGGGCGATCTGGGCTAGGGAAAAGGGATTGACTGGAAAAGGGAAAAGGGAGGGATCGAGGATAACGTCGGTGGCTACTGCGGCACCGAGGACTTTCTACAAAGGGAAAAGGGGAGGCGACTGTGACACTGCAACTGCTTTGGACATGTCGTTCCCGCTGGAAGAGGAAAGGCTGTGCAACGGAGGGGAAACGTAGTTCAAGGGGAAAGCCATGAGGAGGCTTATGATGGGAAAAAGCAATTCAAAGAGTGGAGGAGAGCTGTGTTATTGAGACTGGGGGAGAAAGGTTTGGAGGGAGCACTCAAACCTGTTGACGAGCACTATCTCATGGTGCATGAAGACAATGTGACAGCATTGCAGTCTAAAGGGAAGGAAGTATATGTGGCTTTGGGAGGAATGGTATGGGGATTGGGAAAAAGAAAACGAGAATGAAGAAGAGGAGAGTGTGAGGGAGGTGAGTCAGACGAGAAAAGACAGGGAGGAAACGGAAGTGAGATCACCTTTAACCATGAAGCTAAGCATACCAAGCGTTGCTGATAAGAGGGCGAGCACGAGGCTGAAACAGGCTGTGGAAAGACTGAGGAAGGTAAGTGAGGTGAGAGAGAGTATGTTAGCCTCACCTTTAGCACAAGAATCAGCTGAGACTGAAGAAGAAAAGGCAGACCGAGAGAGCTATCACTAAGAAAGAGAAGTTAGAGAGGGAGGAGAACAATAAGATGGCTCATAGATATGAAAGGAGTGTGAAGGCAGAGGTGACGAAACAAAGAAAGAGAGCGTTCCTGTTCGTGTATGGGAGATTGAAGGGTAAGGCGAGGAGAAGTGTGAGTGACTTGGTGAGGGATGATTCTCCTGACTTTGGGCAAAATGTGAATGAGATATGGGATAGATTGGTGCAGAGATTTGGAGAGGTGAGTGCAGAGGATGTGCAGGATAGGGTGACTGCGTTACATAAATGGAAGCTGAGGGAGAATGGACTATGCACCTCAGTTTGATGAGTTGGGAGGAGTTAGAGATGAAGGGGCACGGAACCACTGACATCACATATGAGACAATCATAACGAGAGCTTTGAAAGACCCTTGTTATGCTTCTGAAAGCGTAAGGACAGATTGGAGTACCTGGTTGAGTACCCTTTCAGTAAGTAAGAAGCAACACAAGTGGACTTTTGAACACTGGTGGGGGGAGGTTCAAGAGAAGCACTAGACATAGACAGGACCAAGGAGAGGGAGAGGAGGGAAGGGAAGGGAGAAGGAAAGAAGAAAGAAGGATGGTCAATTGCTTATGCTGCTAAGGCAAGCACTGAGAAGGTGTGTGTTATTTCAGAGTGCAAGAGGGTGCTTGAAAGGGAAAGCATGCAACTTAGCACATAGAGGGAGTCATGCATGGGGAATATTTTGTCTTTGAGAAGACAGGGGGGTGTAAGTATGGGGATAAGTGCAAGTTCAAGCACACAGAGGAAGGGAAGAGAAGAAAGAAGAACGAAGAGACGAAAACTTGCTTTAACTGTCGAGAGAAAGGGCATGTTGCTTCTGAATGTACGAAGAAGTGTGCGAAGTGCGGGGGTGACCATCCTATGACCAATTGCGAGGTGATAGAAGAAGAGGGGAGGAAGAAAGCGAAAGAAAAAGGAGAAGAAGGAATGAAGAAGAAGAAGGAGAAAAAGAAGAAGGACATAAGTAAGGCAATGAGCTTACTGGACAAGAGGAAGTATGGGCTGAGTGCCCTGAAGAAGATGCCAGGAGCAGATAGTGAGAGTGAGAGTAAGGAGGAGAGGCCAGGGAAGGCCTACATGCTAAAAGGCGTTGGCACGGCGGTGAAGAAGGAGTTGGAGGAGGAGTTCGCGATTAACATGAAGGCGGCACAGCGGTTCTGCGAACAACTATTGGACCCATCGGACTCGGACGAGGACGAGATGGAGAAGGAGAAAGGAGGGGAAGTCAACAAGGGGCTCGGATGTGCGAAAGAGGAAAAGCAGATTAAAGAGGCGGGGTCGGCGTGCGGCAGGGGAAAGAAGAAGCAAACCGGAAGGCAGGGGGCGATAACAACGACCGCGCGATCGGCCGCATTCCTGCTCGTTGGCTCCGGGAGGGCCGTCTCAACGCACGGGCATCGGGTGATTAGTAAGGACTTTCAACTGGTAGGCTTATTAATCGTGGCAGAGTATTAAGTTCGGGGGAGATCAAGAAGTTGGCGTGATAGTCTAGTGACTTAGCCGTGGCGTGACGCGGGTTTAGGTCGGAGGTGGCGGATAGTCATCTTCTCTTTTGAGACAATGATAGTATTATCTGTCAAGCTGAGTAATCATCGTTTTAATTTTGTTCATTGCGTGCCTTCATTCCTAATTAGGGAGAGCTTAGGAAGTGGGAGAGTAATTAGTCATAGCGGCACTTAATATTAATACTAATTACTAGTCATATTAAAATTTCTGGTACTGGTGGTGGCTATCTTTTTAGGTATTACCTATTTCAGTCATATCATTACCACTGAATACGGAGGTTACTGTTCTTTTTGATTTTTGTGGCGGGATCGTGTCTGTTGATCAGTACCATTGAATAAGTAAATATTTGAATTGGTATACTGGGGGACTTACTGGGGGACGGCCTAGTTCGATCCTGAGCCACTACAACCGGTCCAAATTCCTTAAGATAAGTAATGGCTCTAACGACACCGTTACTTTTATACGACAGGTCCTTGTAATTATTAATATTCATTATTAATTCTAACACAGTTTGAAGTATTTTAGGTTCTATTGATAATAAAATTTAAGAATTTATTACACGTTGAACTTTTTTATACACATCGAACTTTGAAAACAAATTCAACTTTTTTTAAAGATTCAACTCAGTGATTTTTTTTTAAATTTTCAACTTTTTTTGAAAGTTCAACTTTTTATACAGGTTTTTTTTTTCAATTTTTGTTTATTTTTTGCAGAATTTGAATGTCGATAGCACTGTCTATGTGCCTGGCGTTGCCATGTGGCAACATTTGTTGCCATGTGGCAACAATTTTTCAGTACTAATTTTTAAAAAATTCTCACGACTAAACCGTGGCTGTTTTCATGAATAAAACGCTAGAAAACTGTTGGAAAAATCCCTAACAAGCGCGTCGTAAAATTTCTCGACAAAACTTTTAGTTGAAGTTATTTTTTTTTCTATTGAAGGGTGACCCCTCCCAGTGCACTTTTTCCACGTAAATTCACCACATAACGATTTTTTTTTGGAAAAGATGGAGGTGGGAGACACCCTTTCAGTCACTGTTGTGCGCTTGGGGAGGGCTTGGGCAAAAAAGAAATTTGGCGATCCCACCTTTAAGGACATTGTGGCTTTGGGGGTGTTGACAGAAAAAGAAACAAAAAACCAAAAAGCTTTAACCACGCTGCGTTTTGATGGCAAGGATTATTACTTCTTCACGAAGCATTTGAAGCCAGAGCCTGGGCATGCAGGGTCGAGTTTGAAGTTCATGAATGCAGAGGAGAAAGAGGTGGAGATGGAGGTTTCGGAGGATGAAGAAGAAGAACAGGAGGAACAGGAGGAGGAACAAAAACAGCAACAGAATCTGGATGAGGCGGGTGAGGAAAAAGAGGAGGAGGAGGAGGGAGGTGAGGATGAGGCTGTTCCCTTTCTTAACCCCAGCCCCTATACAGCCCAGCAAGTGGAGGAGGAGAAACAAAATGTGTTGGGGAAGGGCTTTGACTGGAAATTGGGTCCCCAGGCAGTGGACTGGGGAGCAGATCGTCCTCGCCACAAGGCAAAGTCTACCAAAACGACCACAACCAGCAGTAAATTATTGCTACCTGCTCCACTACCTTGCCTGGAAAGCCTCGTAATGCTCGTTTTAGTCAGTCTGTGCACCGTGTCCCCAGGTGCGAGGCTGTGGCACTTTATTATTCTGCTTTTAATGCGGTTGATATGTTTAATTCCGCACGCCACGGGTCAAACTCTCTCAATTTTTCTTTTATTTTGAATGACTGGAAGAAGGTTGATTTTATGATTTTGATGGACTTCATTATCACCAACGCTTACAAACATTATTGTTTTTTTAGCCAGTCGTCCTTGGCCAACCTCAACATGACGAAGGGCGACAACAGGCAGGAGTATTTCAAATCTGTGCTTGCTGCAGCCCTCCTCAGGCAAGGTGCACCCACTGATTTCCAACCCCCCAATGCACTCGCTTCTGACCCCCATGCCACTGCCCAACCTATCATCCCAAAATGCATGGAACTTCGTAGGTACCCCCTAGTAATCATGTCGGACAAAGCAAAAAAGAAACAGGAGGCAGGTAGAGCATATAATGATAGAATAGAGAGGCACAAAAGGCGTAGGTGTAGTGTTTGTTTGTATGCCTCTCAGTCTGTCAGCAAGTCGTCTTACACGAGCTATTACTGTGGCACCTGTGGCCCCGACATGCCCCTGTGTAGCGGTGAAGGCAGAACGTGTCATGCCTGGCATAAACAAAACGGCAAACCAGCAAAAAAAAAGCAGCGGACTTGATTTTCGAGGCCTTGAAGTAGCCTACTTGTTTGCTGTCACGTGACAACCAGTGCTTTTCAGACTAGGGGCAGGTGTTCTCCAGAAATTGATGCAGCCGCCTCCAACACTTTTTTAATAAATTATTCTTTTTTTACATAGTTAAAAGATAATATGTATTAATATTATTAATAATTTTTTTTATTTTATTATTTTTTTTAGCTCCGGAAGTCCTGTATTTACTGTTGCCACATGGCATCCAGGCATAGGCACATAGACAATAGTAATATAACATAAAAATTGGAACTAGAATTTGAATGTCGATAGTAATATAACAAAAAAATTGGAACTGACTTGAAAGTCCTCAGTAATACTATAAATGAATATATATATATATATACATATATATATCGCGATGGCGGCAACTGGGAGTCAGGCTGCAGCGGCTACTGAGAGGCAAGGTTAAAAACATTTAATCGAATCATTAGTTGAAGGTTACCGTTAGATTCAAATTCATAGCTGAATCCTGATCCACCGCCGCCTACTCTGCCTCACTGCAAACGGTCAGTGCTTGCTGCGGAAGCTATTTCTGACGTTCAAGTGA
>WBZZ01006954.1:52500-55000 GCA_019918135.1 Paulinella micropora | reverse complement strand
CACTACTACTACTACTACTACTGCTACTACTACTACTACTACTACTACTACTACTACTACTACTACTACTACTACTACTACTACTACTACTACTACTACTACTACTACTTCTACTACTTCTACTACTACTACTACTACTACTACTACTACTACTAGGCCTAGGCCTTCGATTTAATGAAGTTAATTTAACTTAACTTCTGGTCATCCATACAAATCGTTAGCTCAAGAGCTATTGATTTAACTAGATGGTGACCTACTTCTCAAATTATTAATAGTAATGAAAATTAAACTATTAAAATATTAAAATATTAAAATAGAATAAAATAAAAATAGATTGAGTATTAAAAAAAATAATATAGAATAAAATAAAAATAAAGGAGAAAATAAAAGTAAAAATGGAATAACATAAAGGTAGTATATATTATAAAAATTACATATACATATATATATGGGGTTAATAGAGAAAATATATATACATATATATGTATATATATGTATAAATATATATGTATAAAAATATATATATACATGTATATATGTATATATATATGTATAAATATATATGTATATATATGTATATATATACGTTGAGGGTATTAAGGTCCTAGTCAGTTGTATATATAACGGTGGCGCTCACAAAAGCTGGAAGACACGAGGTGCGCCTTAATTGTTTGCTGTATATTGATGACATAATTTTATTAGCTCGCTCGAAAGATGAATTACAGACACAGTTGGATATTTGCTCGGAGTGGGCGATGTCTCATAATGGGGAGTTTAATCAGGACAAGTCAAACATATTGAAAATCAAGGGGGGAAGTATCAGACATTATGGGGGAGAGGAGTGGCGATGCATGTTGCAGGGGGTAAAGATCCAAGTAACAGATGTGTATAGATATTTAGGTCTGGTTTTCCCAAGTGATCTTAAGTGGGATGAGATGAGGGAAAATGGAGTAGTTTTGGCTAAACAAAACGTAAATCAGGCACTAGCAATAGGAATAAGGAGGGGGTTAGACCGTCAATTGCTATGCAGCTCATTACCTCAACTGTGTTCCAATCTATGGATTGGGGTTGGAGGGAATTTGGCTAGAGGGAGATACAGTAAATTTGAACCAAAATGCTTCCTCTGTAAGCATCTTAATAAATGTTTCGTTGATTTGTACTCTCAAACAACATGAAACTCAGAAAATTACATACTATTTCATAATTGACACTTAACTCCTACTGGGGTACCAAAGTCCCTATTCGAGATCTCAACGCTCCCGCTCGTGCTAATGAGATCAACCTCCGCCCTCCTTCATAATTACCCTCTTTCAAATAATATTCCATTTCTAACTTCTCCTTCACTTGGCGATAAAAAACTAGATTAGACTTCACCAAATTCTTCCTCCATTTCTCAGTTTCCTTGTTATGAATCAAAGTCTTTATTCCTGGCTTAGATATGTATTTTACGTAGTCTAATATCTTGGGTATCAGGAAACCAGGGTTCAAATCTTGAATGTCACGAAAAATTCTGCTGAACCAATTCGTGTACACTCCACCCACAGCATTTGAGCAGCCTACTAAAAATAGACGAGCAGGCAAATTGTCCAAAGGCATGTGCAACAACGACTTTAGGAAATTCAGTCTTTTCATATCACCTCTTCCAATTACTGACCACATGCCTATCACCCTGTCCCACTAGATTAGGAAAATCCCGAGAAAGTAGTAGTAGTAGTAGTAGTAGTAGTAGTAGTAGTAGTAGTAGTAGTAGTGGTAGTAGTAGAAGAAGAAGAAGAAGAAGAAATAGGGCGAGAGAGATCGAGAGAGAGAGAGAGAGAGAGAGAGAAAGAAAGAGAGAGAGAGAGAGAAAGAGAGAAAGAGAGAGAGAGAGAGAGATCTCAACTGAAATAAGAGGAGAGAGATGTTTTAATCGCTTTGGTTGCAACACTCAACACTTCTTTTTTGTTGTAGTAGTATAATAGGAAGAAACAATCTCCTTTACCGAGACTATATTCCTAGCACAACCAGAAGACAGGCCCCCAGCGTGTCAAGTTAATAGCAAAATAAGAGGATGAAGCTATCCAACTTAGAAAACTAAGCATCCTCAAAAGACTAGGGTCCAAAGTGTCCACAAACTAAGGACTAAGCGAGGGGCGAAAATTACGAAGGGCACACACTGTAAACCCTCATCCAACGGAAGCTTCGCAGCATCCTACGCCTAAGGAACCCTATGGAACACCTACAAAACATATCTAAAACTATATAGATCTCTTAATACCTACAACCAAGTCTTGTAAGAAACCTCTCAAAACTGACCTCAGTTTGGGTCTTCAAAGACCGAGACTGTAACATTACTCCCCATTTCTCCAATGGAATATGACCCTTATCTTCTACTTCTTCTTCTTCTTCTTCTTCTTCTTCTTCTTCTTCTTCTTCTTCTTCTTCTTCTTCTTCTTCTTCTTCTTCTTCTTCTTCTTCTTCTTGTTCTTCTTCTTCTTCTTCTTCTTCTTCTTCTTCTTTC
>WBZZ01006954.1:15000-47500 GCA_019918135.1 Paulinella micropora | reverse complement strand
CGCTGCCATGGATCAAAAGTTCTCGTTTGGAGAATTAAATATCCGCATGTGGTTTGATCCAAATGGTGACCAGAATTCTTCGAAAGGAGGGAGCGTGTCGTTCGGACGGCAACTGTCTCCGTCTACTTACGGGTCGTTGATGGCTAATCTGTCTCCAGGCTCGGTTACTATGACAACGCAAATGAAGCACACCCTCAACCGCAAAACGAGACTAGAAGGTGGTTTAGAGCTTGATTCTACGTCAACTACAATATCGGCTCGCTTAGAACGTAAGCTGACCCGACGAACTGGTTTGTACTACAAAGTTAGCTACACCATATGGAAGGATGGGTTGTTGAACGAAGGGCCAGGATTGAGCGTGATGACGGGCATGGACCAGCGCATCTCGCGGCTGACCCGGGTCGGGATTGGGCTGCAATATGGACCGCACGGGCTGCAGACTGTGCTGACCTTGCGAAGTTTCGGTTTTGCTGTCACAATCCCAATGATGCTCGCTCCACAGTGGGACTATAAGGCTGCGCTAGTCGGCGCGGTCGCTCCCTTGAGTGCGCTATGGAGTGTGTGGTACTTTCGAAACAAGTGGAAAAGCTGGAATCAGCAACGTGAGCGCCGCAAGCTGCTGAGTGAATGCACGAGCTTGGGAAGGAAGATGATTGAAGCGCGCTGGGCAGCTGAGCAGTGGCAAGTAGAGCACAGGGCCGCGGCCGCCAGAGCGTCGCGCGCAGCTCGGAAGCACGGACTCGAAATTCTAAAGGCCACTTACAAGCTAGAAGGAGAAAGACAGAAAGGATCGCCCTTTACCAAACCTTTGGACGCTACCGTCTCTCTGCAGTGCTTGCTTGATGGCACGGGCAAACTGGCGCATGCTGGTCCTCTGTACCTCATTCCAGGACTTTGTGATTTAAGTGAGCTGGATGACGACAGAGCAGAGCTTGTCGTGCATTTTAGATACAAGCAATCGAACTTCATGGTCGTGATAGAAGAAGGACAGCCGCTTCGTCTCCCCTTGCCGGAAAGTGATTCTCATGCAGCGACGGCACAGCGAACCAAAAAATCCAAGGACGGGCAAAAAGGGAAAGAGGATGATGATTTTGACCCATCAGACGAAGACGATGATTTATTCTAAGACCTTATGCATTATTGCGCCATCGCAATGAGGGCTAATTTGTATTTATTACTATCATTATTACAGCCGAGGACATTCAAGTGTCAAATCAATCATCAGATTCAAATTAATAACCAGAATTCAAATTAGTTCAATTTAACTGCTATTTCCGTCCGCAAATTCAGCACAATTTTCTCGAAACGTTACCGTTAAATTGCACTAATTCGAATTCTGGTTGTTAATTTGAATCTGATGGTTGAATTTGACACTTGAATGTCCTCGGCTGCATTATTATTATTATTATTATTATTATTATTATTATTATTATTATTATTACGCAAACACTGTTTTAATAGAATACTTGCCACTCGTAAATTATTATTATTATTATTATTATTATTATTATTATTATTATTATTATTATTATTATTATTATTATTATTATTATTATTATTATTTTGGACACCGTGATAGCCCAGTGGTCAAGTTCTACCATCTGGGCCCTGTCGCCAGTTCGATTCCCGTCGGTGCCACCAGTATTTTCATTGAACATACCGATCCGTCTGGACCAGTATTTTCATTGAACATACCGGCCCGTCTGGAAGTGTTGGAACTGCCCTTGCGGGGGTGTCATTAGAGCTTATCGTTAATTCTTCGTACTCCCCTCACGGGTGAGACGATGGAGGCGCATGTGCAGAAATGCATCAGCCATTGACAGAGAAGCACTATTATTATTATTATTATTATTATTATTATTATTATTATTATTATTATTATTTAGAGTAATGTTCTATGCCGTCACTTCCTTTATTCCACCGATTGGTGTGGAGACTTTCCTTATGGAATGGAGGACTGGATGCACATGGCCTTTTGGCTCAGCAATTGGCAGACGATACATACATACATACATATTATTATTATTATTATTATTATTAGTGGCACCGCGATAGCACAGTGGTTAAGGTCTACCATCTGGGACCTGTCGCCAGTTCGATTCCCGTCGGTGCCAGTATTTTCAAAGGATATTTTCTTTGAAAGTAGTGGTCTGTCTGGAAGGCTTGGAGCTGCCTTGCGGGGGTGTCAGTAGAGCCTATCGTCAAATGTTCGTACTCCCCTCACGGGCGAGACGATGGAGGCACATGTGCAGAAATGCATTCGCCATTGACTGAGAAGCACTATTATTATTATTATTATTATTATTATTATTATTATTATTATTATCATTATTATGGACACCGTGATAGCCCAGTGGTCAAGTTCTACCATCTGGGCCCTGTCGCCAGTTCGATTCCCGTCGGTGCCACCAGTATTTTCATTGAACATACCGGTCCGTCTGGACCAGTATTTTCATTGAACATACCGGTCCGTCTGGAAGTGTTGGAACTGCCTTTGCGGGGGTGTCATTAGAGCTTATCGTCAATTCTTCGTACTCCCCTCACGGGTGAGACGATGGAGGCGCATGTGCAGAAATGCATCAGCCATTGACAGAGAAGCACTATTATCATTATTATTATTATTATTATTATTATTATTATTATTATTATTATTATTTAGGGAGTACATAGGCCATCTGTTCCTTTCCATGGGCTGATTGGTATAAAGCTCCTAGAGTAATGTTCTACGCCGCCACTTCCTTTATTCCACCGATTGGTGTGGAGACTTTCCTTATGGAATGGAGGACTGGATGCACATGGCTTTTTGGCTCAGCAATTGGCAGGAGATACATTATTATTATTATTATTATTATTATTATTATTATTATTATTATTATTATTATTATTATTATTATTATTATTATTATTATTATTATTATTATTATTATTATTATTATTAGGGAGTACATAGGCCATCGGTCCTTTCCATGGGCTGATTGGTATAAAGCTCCTAGAGTAATGTTCTATGCCGTCACTTCCTTTATTCCACCGATTGGTGTGGAGACTTTCCTTATGGAATGGAGGATTGGATGCACATGGCCTTTTGGCTCAGCAATTGGCAGGAGATACACTATTATTATTATTATTATTATTATTATTATTATTATTATTATTATTATTATTATTATTATTATTATTACGCAAGCACTGCTTTACTAAAATACTTGCGATTCGTAAAGTTGAGAGGGAAGATATTCAAAAGACAGTAAAAAAGTGAGACAAATTGGAAGAAGCAGGAGAAGAGTAAGAGATAAATCTTTTCATTCTATTTTTTTCTTTTCTTTTACTTTCTTTTACGCTTAACTTTTTTTCCCGCTCTTATATTATATTAATATATCTTTTGTGAGTTTGGATATATGCAACCACAAGGGGTAATTACACAACGAACTCTTATTAAAGATCTCTACGGCTGCATATAGTCCTGACTCCAGAGAGCAGGTGAAATATAAGTAAATATTAATAGCAGAGCGGTCACTTCGTTTATTTATGTAGATATTGGACCTGCGAACGTACAGCAATGTAGGTAAAAAAAAAATCTGTAATGTATTAAAATTTTCTGTTTTAACAGGGGTAAACGTGAGAAAAACGTCATGAAAGCAGTTTCAGCAATCGAAAAACAGTGCAGCTTTGTAATTTTGGCTCAAACTGTGAGACTAACTTAATAATCTGCCGTATACTTGCTGTGTCCTACAGTAGAACTTTATTGAGAAAAGGGTGCCAAGGGAACGGCCCGATTATATACTAGGCAGGACATATGTAATGGCTCTAACGACACACATTACATATGCTGGCACATACTGACTATCAGGTTACTTATATTAATAGGTCTAACACTTCCCCTGGATCAAAGTAAATTATTAAATTGACTGTAGGTCCTAATACATCTATTCTGTGGAAATTATAAAAACACAGACTTAAAACATAATAATATTACTCACTCTTACCCTCACTCTCTCCAAAAGGTTATTTCGATGTGGCTACCCGGCTTGCTGGAGCAAGTATGCATCAATTAGATTACATACAGGGCAGCTCCCAGTCAAGCTAGGCCTGGTCGACGAGAAGAGGATCATAAGTTAGGTCCTACGCACACACTATCCTATGTTGAGTAACATTATGTATGTAACGCAAGTACGGTATGGTCATAATACACATATAATATTGATATTAAATATACATATATATATATTATATATATATATATATATATATATATATATATGATCACGTAAGTAGCCATAATATATAAAAATAAAAAATATGATAACGTATCCATCTGTACTGACCTATCGAAAGGTATGATCAACTTGAACTATTGACTACTTATCTATCCGGTAGTATGAATTTATACATTTGACAGCGCTTCCCGTAGAGGGGTATAAAATGAACACAAAATAATATGATGCATATGGACAAAGACACAATATCTGTAATTATCGGTCTGTCTGGTACATCCGGCTGGTCTGACGTACATCCGTGTTGTTCCACATTCCCATGTGGCACGTTCACCGACCAGCCGGACTCCATGTCTGCTTCTTTTAGATTTTTATGTATGTAATTGTATAAAGATAGAAATTTAAGCGAAGCGAGGGAACGAGCCGAAGGGACGAGAACTTTGCGGGGGGGAAGGGCTATTCCGCCGCTAATGTCCTTCTCCAGCGCTGGGGCTCATTGCACGTCAACCTGGGGCCGGTCATTCGTGACCACCTGACCCGGTATCATGTCTGTTCAGTCGATACTTGGCTATCCGCTCAACTATACAACTTATGTGTAATATGTGAGAAAATTATTATATTGCATACTCCGGGAATATAAATAAAATCCAAGGTGATAAACCCTTCCTTGAGAGATCTAATACGAGAATTGATAGGATTTTATCCTGAATTTGGCGTGATTTTCTCTACTAAGCACAACGGAGATTTTTCCAGCCAGGTAATTGAATTTTTCTACAGTAAAATGTATTTTGGTGAATATATCCGCAATATTTTACTCCGTAGGAACCAGGAATAGTTTGATCTTTTTTTCTCTCACGAGTTGCGCTAGTAGATGGTACCGAACCTCTATGTGCTTGGTCCTAGCTTCCCCTAGCACTCTATCCGATAATAATATCGTTCCTTCGTTATCCTCGAAGGGAGGCACTACCGGGACATAAAAAATCTCGGACGGGGTTAACGATCCCGGACCCCAGATTTTGGTTAAGTTCCTGGATTTTTTTCTTGAAATCGAGATAAAAAATCTTGGGATATGATTAAAAATCTCGGACTCAAGATACAAATCTTGGAATCATGATATTCAATCTCGGACACCAAAATCACGGACCCAAGATAAAATCTTGGACATAGGGAAAAATCTTGGACATAAGAAAAAATCTTGATTCCAAGATTAAAGTCTTGGATCCATGATTTAATCTCGTTTCAGAGATTTGGCTAGGCACGTGTCCAGGATTGTACAATCACTGCTCCAAGATAATTGATCTTGAGTCCAAGATTGCTATCTTGGATATATGATAAAACCTTGGAACACAGAAGCAATCTTGGACATATAATAAAACCTTAGAACACAAATTTAATCTTGAGTCTTACATTTATTTCATGGACACATGTTAAGAATTGTATTAAAGATATTTTTCATGTTTTCAAGATTGAAATCTTGGATCCAAGATTTCAATCATTTCCCAAGATCAGTAATCTTGAGTCCAAGATTTGGAAACATGGACTTATGATGTTAATCATGAAATAGAGACTGAAACCAGTCATGGCAGAGCCTACCGTACATAATTTTTATGGTATATAGTACTGTTACAGAATCAAACTTTCCAAGGAATTACTAATCACTAATAGTTTTTTTTTCACTAGTCAAAGATCCTGCATGTACATGCTACAGAAAATTAAAGGTTTTATTATTAAAAAAAACTGTTTGTACAACTCAGTGTAATGAAAGCACCAATCCAAACCACTCCGCTAGTAACCAAATTATCTGTGCTTGTATAAATAAGGATCAAAGATGGTGGAAAATAAGAGACTAGCGGAGCCAAAAACAATCAAGGCCAAAGCCAGCCAATTCCCGTGGTCCTGCCTAACTAACGATAATATAATCTGATTTAAAAAAGGTAATGGTCACTCCTAGCTTATAGTCTAGTAATACTAGTAATATTATCGTTATCCTGTTAAGACTGTTATTAATATTATCTAGCTCTTATTGTGTCTGGACTGACAAAGGGATATATTAAAGTATATAGCACATATTTACCTATCTGCGCCTACATATTAATAATACATTTTCATGTCAAATTTCAATAAAATTTTAATAATTAATTTAATTCCTTTTTTAAGTTTGATTTTTTTTAAATTTTGATTTGTATAAAAAACTTTTATTTTTATAAAAAGTTCAATCTATACAATCGAAAGAAAGAAACGAAAGAGACGAAAGAGAAGAAAGAGAAGAAAGAGAAGAAAGAGAACAAAAAGAAAGAAAATAAAAAGAATGATACTACGGGGCACCACTCACTAATTCTTCCTGGCTGCCTTTTTTGTAAACAGATTTTTGGCCGGCGCTGCTTCCTGTTTGTGGGTGCAAAAATTCAAACCGGCCAAGGGAGGGTCGTTGGTAGGTGTTTGTTCTTGCTGTCTTCACCATGTTGTGTGTCACAGGTACGTCGACATCTCATCCGACTCAAGAACAGGTCAGAACTCAGGTCTTTTCGGCTTTTCTTTGTTGAATCTTTTTTTTTTTTTTTTTTTTTTTTTTTTTTTTTCGGCATGAGCTTGGATGGCTTTCCCGCGTCGCGTCGGACTGACAACAGGTCTTCTCTTCTTTCGCAGTTCTCCTCTTCCTTTCTTTCTTTTGCCCTCATACTTTGTAATCCTTCCCTTCTTTTCTCTCTTTTCTCTCTTTCTTCCTCTCTTTTCTCTCTTTTCTCTCTTTTCTTTCTTTTTTATTTTCTTTCTTTTTTCTTTTTTATTTTCTTTCTTTTGTTCTCTTTATTCTCTTTCTTCTCTTTCTTTCTTTCTTTCGATCTCTCTCTCTCTCTTCTTTCCTTTTTTCTCTTTTCTTTCCGCCTTTTTTTCTTTTCTCTTTTCTTTTTCTCTTTCTCTTGCCCTTACACTTGGTATTCCTTCTATCTTTTCTTTATTTCTTCTTGTCTTTTCTTTGTTCTTTTCTTTTCTTTCTTTTCTTTCCTTTCTTTTTTCTCTTTTTTTCTATCCTTCTCGTATTATTTCTCTCTCTCTCTCTCTCTCTCTCTCTCTCTCTCTCTCTCTCTCTCTCTCTCTCTCTCTCTCTTCTCTCTCTCTCTCTCTCTCTCTCTCTCTCTCTCTCTCTCTCACACACACACACAAAGTCTCTCTCTGTCTCGTCTTCTTGCTTGCTTCTTTGAATTTCAGAACTCTTTTCTTTCCATTCGTTTTCTCTTTCTTCTTCTCTTTTTTTTCTTTTCTTTTCTTTTCTTTTCTTTTCTTTTCTTTTCTTTTCTTTTCTTTTCTTTCTTTCTTTCTTTCTTCTTTCTTTCTTTCTTTCTTTCTTTTGCCCTCATACTTTGTAATCCTTCCTTTCTTTCTTTTTTTTCGCTCTTTTCTTTCTTCCTCTCTTTTCTCTTTTCTCTCTTTTCTTTTTTATTTTCTTTCTTTTGTTCTATTTCTTCTCTTTCGTTTCTTTCTTTCTTTCTTTCGATCTCTCTCTCTCTCTCTCTCTTTCTTTCTTTCTTTTCTTTCCTTTTTTTTTCTCTTTTCTTTCCACCTTTTTCTTTTCTCTTTCTTTTTCTCTTTCTCTTGCCCACACTTGGCAATCCTTCTCTCTTTTCTTTGGTTTTTCTTTTCTCTCCTTTCTTTTCTTTCCTTTTTTTTTCTCTTTGCTTTCCTCCTTTTTTCTTTCCTCTCTTTTTCTTGCCCTTACACTTGGTAATCATTCCTTTCTCTCTTTTCTTTCTTCTTTTCTTTTCTTTGTTCTTTTCTTTCTTTTTTACTTTCTTTTCTTTTTCTCTGACTCTGCCTGTCTTTTCTTTTTCGTTTTCTTTTTCTCTCCGAGTCTCCCTCTCTTGAGTTCTTTCCTTTTTCTATTGCCCTTACACTTGATAATCCTTCCTTTTCTTTGTCAGTTCTTTTCTCTCTCTCTCTCTCTCTCTCTCTCTCTCTCTTGGATTTCTTCAAGTTCTTTCCTTTCTTTTTTTTCAGCCTTTTTTTCTTTTCTCTTGCCCTTACACTTGGTTATCCTTCCTTTCTCTCTTTTCTTTTTTACTATCTTTTCTTTCTCTCTGCCTCTCTGCCTGTCTTTGTCGTTTCTTTCCTCTCCTGTTGAAAATCAAGTTTGATATTAAATTAAATAAACCGGATATTTACTTTAATAAGTAGTGGCCGGGACTTCATCGGGGCCGGGATAATAGATATGAGAATAAAGATTAAAACCCGGGATTTATAATCACAAAATCATGATTAAAATCTTGGGTCCAAGATAAAAATTTAAAACTTGTGATTTTAAATCTTGAGTACATGATTACAAATCCTGACATCAAGATTTGAAATCTTGATTTAAGAAAATAATTTTGGAAACTGTTACAATCCCTGAAGATAGCTCGATAAAAAGTCGGTAATACAACCAGACACAAATCCCCCAAAGGAGAATGATGTCTCGTTATATTAGCTCAGTGAAGCCGAAAAAGAAAGCGGCCACAGACCACGGTTAAAATTGCATTAGGTCAAATCATGCCAAACGATATTGAAATACTGGGAAAAAAACTAGGTGCACCTGACACCCGAAAAACTGTACTTTTTACCTGCTATCCGGGGGTGTGATGCCTACAGTACCCCTTCCAGTTTTTATGAAGGAAATATGCAATATTTTCGTCATATAGCTGCTGATTTCTTTTCTGCACAAATGCTACGGGGTGTTGCAACTAAGTGCATTAACCCACGGATAGACGGTGCAGTGGATAAATAAAACGCATACACCAGACACGCGTCAACTGTAAATCTCTAGCCTCATTTTTTTTAAATAAATAAAAAACTCCTCCTTCCACACTCGTTGTCCCCCCCGTAACTTAATCCTGAGGCAGTATGTCAAGAACAAATAGTATTACTATTAAAATAAAAGCAGCATTATAATTTTTCTCCTTCTCTAAAAACACGTCCGATCAGTAAATACATTATCTTTTAATAACATACCATTGTTTTCAATCAGTTACCTTAATATAGTACTAGGGGGCCAGTCCTAATAACTATATCCAAAGCAGGTGTGAGTGAACCCGACCATGCGATAAACAGACACAAGTAGAGACGGACCGTGCTGGTATGACGATACTAAGTATATCCAAAGAAAAAAATATTTAATATGTCTACTATGAGAACATTTATTGAGAACATCACCCTGGATACTTGAAGCAGGGTCGTACCAGGAACACCATCGCTAAACTCACAAGCGATCCCCTTCTACGGTGTCGTATCCATTTGCTGATTGACCTTCGCACTCATATGTTGCGATAAAAATGCCAAGTAACAACAATGGTATAAAAATATTTTAATAAGACATGATCTGACAAGGGCACTATGAGATTAATCCACATGCGGCTTTCAATGTCAGACGCGTGATAAAAGAAAAAAATATCACTTACTGCCTTCGTCGCCTTGCGCGAACCCCTTTGCCAGGTGGCGGGCCGCTAACAAAAGTCAAGTCAAACTTTGACTCCTCAAGAATGTCCCATATTTTGTTAGGGATGGCGCCCAATGATAAGTCAAAAGGAATGTCAAGCACTCCCCTAGGCAGTGACTGAATAGTCCACGCAGTGTGGTCTTTGTCTCGAGGGGTAATAGTATCATCCCAAGTCTCGAGATCTTTCGCGTCTTTGTATACAGGTAAGTATTGTCTAGCTTTTGGATCCTCAACAGGGTCCATGCTTCTCCAGAAATGGAGTACAGGTTGTATCGTTTTCGCTGCTGAGGATCTCTTCGATGTCCACGCTGCCCGTGTAGTCTGCGGGACAGCCACAGCTAGCATGAGATAAAGATCTGAGAGAGTGTCATCGGCAACATGAGATTCTGCCGGTCTCAACAGATAAAAAGCGTCTCGGACCCACTTGATGGCCGCAATCGCCTCGCATTCCTTCCATCGCGCATGTCGAATGTCCACATTACAAGCGTTTGTGTTAGTGTCCTTCTCTTCTCCTCCTCCATGGACATCCGTCGCTCGCGTCGATCTCGCCACCTTCCTCTGTTGGTAGAAGATAAGGTCATTTTGCGCTCTCCTCCTCTGCGCATCCGTGAACTTCTCCTTTGTACCGCCGCGGACTATGGGGGCCATAGACTGAGTCCCCGCCGCGCTTTTGCGGTTTGAGTCTTCCTTGCTCTCCTTCTCGGTCTCCTCCTTCTCCGAGACAGGTGCCCGATATGCATTCTCCTCCTCTAAGGTATCATCCTTACTGATAGGCGGTACCTCTTTGAAATCATCCTTTATCCGTTTCAACGCCTCCTCAACGGATTCATCCTCGAGTAAGAAGGGGTCATATTTGATCATCCTTCGAACATTCACAATTTGCACCTTCCCTCTCTAAGTGCGCTTGTCGCACTCCTTGTGCATCAGTCTTTCTGCGCTGCGCCTCCCTATGCGCCGCAACTATTTGCTCCGCCTCCATCTTCGCTCGTAGCCTCATCCCGAACAACTCATCCTCATCTGCCCAAGTGTCATTTGGATGCAGAAGCGAGGTTGGGATATTATGCTCTCGGCCGTAAACCAATTGATATGGCGAGACTGAGCTCCTGGCTCATCCTAATGCAGATGAGGGTAGACAGTTCATTGCAAATGCAAATGAAGGTGCTGCATCCACCCAGGCTCTCTGATTCTCCTTCTTCATACAGTACATCTTAAGCGAGGCTTTGAGAGGTCTATGTACCCGCTCGATCTTGCCATTCGCTCTCGGGTTATAGGGAGTAACATATTGCCATTTCATCCCGTAGTAGTGAGATAATCTGTAGATGACTTCATTATTAAAGTCAGAACCTCGATCAGAACATATCTTTCTAGGCACTCCGATCTGCGAGACGATCCTGTCGATCAGAATCTCCGCAGTTGTCTTGCCTGTAACGTCCTTAACAGGAACAACACAGACATAATTGGTGGCTCGATCTATCGCAGTAAGAAGGTATTTGTACCATTCAGCTGATTCGGGGAAAGATCCCACATGATCGATGTGTAAGAATTCAAACATCCAGGCGTGTAACGGGAATGTACCGATCAGGCTGAAATTCGCCTTCAACTGTGTCTTTGTGGTTTTGCATGGGATACATGCGTCTACTTCTCTTTCTATCTCCTCCTTCATTCCTTTCCACCAAAATCGCCTCGCTATGAACCAATGAGTTCTTTGTCGACCCGGATGTGTCAGTAAGGGGCAGTTATGGGCTGCAACATATATGAAGCGCCTCAACTTCTCCGGTACACAGAGAGTTCATTTGTCAGGCTGTGATGCAAATTTGCCATGCTGGCTCTTGTATCACAATAGCACATCTCTCCACGCCATCTCCTTCATTTGATCTTTGATCTGCGGAGTCTTTTTAAGCTCATTAGGGTTCTTGTATAACGTTATGAGCTACTTGAACTCCGGATCAGTCGCCTGCTGCTGCCTTCATGCGGTAGGCGAGGCGATATGTATAGTACCGTCCTCCAACATTACTCCTACACTCTCCGGGTCTTCATCAAGCTCGCTTCGATTTTCCTGTGGAGGTTCAGTATAGACCTCAGTCGTCTCCTCCTCCTCTTTTATATTCGCCTTCGCATTCTCGTATGCCTCATAAGACCACTCAGCGTCTTCGAGAACATGCGCCTCACAGCTTATGCAATGATCCGTGCCTTGAGGACTATATCGTAGACACGTGCGGTCATATCGAACGCATCTTGCCATCTGCATAGCATCTATGTGGCTTACCTCGTACACCTTGTCCGTGGACAGATCTATCATTTCCACTGATGATACGAGAGCCGACACCTCCGACTGAAACTCTAGCCTAGAAATGCTATCAGCGACTACGTTTCGCTTTCCAGGTAAATAGACTATAGTGAAATTGAAACATGACAAGAAAGCTTGCCACCGCGCCAAACGGTCGGTTTGTGCATGATTCATCAACCAAAGAAGGTTGTGATGATCGGTCATAACAGTGAATAGAGGTCCTCCCCATAGATATTCTCTGAGCCTCTTGAGAGCCCATACTACTGCCAACGCCTCTCTCTGTCGCGTGCAGTAATTTCGCTTTTTTTTGGCTCTGTTACTAATTTTGTTTTTTTTACTTCGTATACATATACATATACATATATATATATATATATATACATATATATATTGTATCATCGATTTTGATTATGTAGAGTCTATTGTTATTATTACTTCCCTTCTCATGCTTCGTCTTCACACTCACTCCTACGAGTGGTATATTTCTATTAAAAGCGTGATTGCGTTAAAAAAAAAAGAAGTTATATGTATCATACACTAGCATCTCTACGAATGGCAAGTATTCTATTATTAGTTGATTGGTGAAAAGAAACATACATACATACATGCATACATACATACATACATACATACCGGTACTCTCACGTCAAGTTACGTCTATCTGAATAATCATATATCTATCTATCTGCCAGTGTCATTCCATCTATCATGTATCCATTGTAGTAACAATACTTTTTCCTAGTTTCCTTTTCGTTTTTCTCTTTTCTTTATCACTTTCTTGCCTTTTCTTTTGTTTTCAACTTCTTCTATATATACAATATATATATATATTATATATGTATGTATGTATGTATGTATATACAACGCTATGAACTGAACTTTGTATAACTTTTCCTGATCATGATTTAGTAAAATGAGTCTTATAGCCCATGTACTGAGGCAGTGTATTCATGAAGACAAACTGAGCAGGGTCTTGGCACTGCACTTCAGAATGACTTGAACCCGAACAAATACAACTTGAAGAAAGGAGGCCGAGAAGGTAAGGTGATGACAGAGAGTCAGTAGTAGAGAAGGATAGAGCAATAGAGCAGACAAGAAAGAAAGAAGAAGGCGGGCAAAAGACGCGACAAGAGAAGAAAAGTGGCAGCAATACACACCAAGAGAAGGGCTAACTCAGGAGAAATAAGGCATCCATCCCCGCCCAGACTTCTCGCAGCAGAGCATCAAGACAAAACATGGAGAAAGAAAAGCAGAAGGCAAAGGAACGGCATGTAAGAAGGATGCAAAAGCAACAGATTAAAAACACCAGGAGGATACGGAAGAAAAAGGGGAAAAGAGGGATTCGAACAAATGATGTTCGTTATAATAATAATAATAATAATAATAAATAATAGAAAAAGAAAGTGCCGCCAGAAACCACAAAAGGATGCAAAAAAAAAAAAGGAAGAATGTGTTAATGATGACAGTAACCGGTTCTATTATTCAGGAGGTAGCACCTTTTAGCCAACCGAAGGAGGGTTGAGGATATGTCTTGGGGCCATATGGGCAGAGATTACCCCCTCCTCCTGCCCCCCCAGCCCCCCCCACTGCGTCTGTTGCGGGTCCTGGCGGCCAAGAACGACAAGCTTTTGCAGTCTTTTGCCTTCCTCTGTTGTCCTGCTGTGGGATCTGTGAAGGGTAGGCAGCACATCTTGTAGTGTGAGTGTGTGTGTGTGCGCGCACATCAGCTTCGCGTTTCCCAAATTAGGAGTTCAGATGTTTAGCTTTGCTTATAGTTACCACACCCCCCCCCCCCTTTCTTTTCCCAGTGGACAGTTAGGAAAGATAGGAAAGCTTGGAGAGTATAGAAGGTTTGGAAAGTTCAAGGATCTCAGTAAGCATCTCCATAGAAACGCTAAAAAAGTTTGGAAAATTTTGAAATTTTGAACATTTCCACAGCTTTTTACACTGAATTCACCTGAATCGGCAAAGGAGCTTGTGATGCGTTATGCATCAAGCTCTCCCTCAGGGACCAGCATATTCTAAAAGAAGGGGGGGGGGGGGGGGATGTTTAGGGTACGGTGGAATTGATGGGGCTTAAAGACTGGTCTCCGAACCCCACCACTTTCATACCACCCAAAACACACCGCGCCCAATATCCCTTCATGTCGAGAATAAAAATGAATAAAAAAGGTAACACAAAGTGAGAAAGAAAGCGACAGGAGAAAGACGTAAAGATAGAAATATACAGATGATTAGATGATAGGTACTAGACAGAAAGCCATAAACACGACCTGTTCGCTCCAGCTTCGCTCAGTAAAATGTTTGCTTTTATTGCTTAAAAAATAAGGAATGAAATAAAGAGGATATGGACTAGTCCGTGTTCATCCATTGTGAGCTAGCAACGCTTCCAAGGTAGGTTTGCCATCCTTGCCAACCATCGGCTTCCGTCCTCTGCCTCGGCCTCTTCCCCTTTTCCCACCTCCGCCTCGCTTCATTCTTACATGACCGAATTCATTCGAAGTGGTTTTAGACAACAATCCGTCACAGAAGATACAGCCCTTCCTTCGAGTTTCATCTCCTCCGAGAGGGGAGTGATCCTTATGAAAATCGATGCTAAACGTCAGTGCCTGACATTCTTCGCACTTGATCTTTGAGATGGAAACTTTGTGAGCCTTGTCGGCAAATTTGACCACCACGTTGCACGAATTGCAGCAGAGTTTCCAATTTGGTCCGCTGTTGGGTACAAACACCAGAGTGCCACGGCAAGTAGCATACATGGTGCACTTCTTGGCACCATTGATTACTAGGGACTGCGGACAGGTGGGATGGGGGCAACGATTGCACGACATATTTGGTAAAACCTTGGCCACGTCTTCAAATGGTGGATAATTATAACAGTACGGGCACAAAGGGAACGAGATTCCCAAAGCTCCTTCTGTGGTAAAGCAAACAAGCTCGAATCCATCCAAAGGACAAACCTTGCCCATGTACTCCTTAACACGCCCATCTTGCGGCAGACCGTAGGTCTCATCACAGATAGCGCAGTACAATCGGTTTCTGCCGGTCGCGATGAACTTGAGCACTCGCCCACATTTACCACACTTGCCCATCGAACGCCCGCTAGCGGTTTCCACCGTTGAGAAATGAGCAGAAAAGAGTTCATCCATTTTTGTGATGGATTCTACAAAATATCTACAAGCAAGTATAATAAATTCAAGAGAAAATTACAAATTGCAAGAGAGGGAGAGAGAAAGAGAGAGAGAGAGAGAGAGAGAGAAAAGAGAGAGAGAGAGAGAGAAAAGAGAGAGAGAGAGAGAATCAGACTTGAATTTGGCTTGAAAGACTTGCAGGGTGTGTCGGACGACAGCCTGGTGCTCTGCCTGGCCTTTGGCAATCAAGGACAGCTGTTTCTCCACCGTCCCACGCGTTGTCGGAATTACCTAAAAATATTCAACAAGAATTACAAAGTTCCCTCCTGAATTGAGGAAGCACATGGTACCAAATCTGGATCTATTTTGTAGTATCCGTGAACCAAAACAATCCCTAGATCCGTGGGAATCAGAGTTCTGCCAGCTCCAAGCGAAACAAATTTTCTTTCACAGATCGCATTGATGTGTACAGCGATGGAGGCGTCAGTCCCGATACCATGCTTTTCCATGAGTGAGATCAGTTCCGCCTCTGTGAGGTAGCCTGGAGGACTGGTGCGCTTTTCGACCAACTCAACGGCCGCCACTTCCACGCGCTGTCCTTCCTTCACTTCCAGTGCGGCTGCCACTGCTTCTTCATCGTCGTCCGGCCCCAGCCAGTTCATCACCGCTGTGAATCCTGGATCTACCACTTTCTGTGCACGCGCTATGAAACGTTCTTCTGCGAGTACGAACGTCGCGGTGGTGATTTCGAACACGGCATCACCGCTTACTGTGGCCAAGAAATGGCGTGTGATGTAATCAAAAAGCTGCCACTCGGCTCCACCGAGTTCGGTATTCGACGCAGAACGCATAGGGGTGATTGGTGGGTGATCTCCGGCATCGTGACCCTGACAAGGCATAAGTGTTAGCATACTGCACAGAAATGATCCAGAATACTTGTTTGGGTTTTGCCCAGCCTTGTGCAAGGAGCATCGAAGCATGATCACCCAAGTGTGGATTGCTGCACTGCTTCGCGATTGTTCCTCGCAGGTCAAACGTAGGTGCGTACCTGCATTTATGCGCTTCTTAGTCGGAATTCATGAAATGTAGCTAAGCAAGGTTGCGCTTACGCTGTGGTTTCGGTGCGCGGGTAGGAGATAAAGCCGCGAATATATAAGCTTTCCGCCACGTGCATAGTGTTGGCGGGCCCCATCCCCAGGCTACGACTCGCCACCTTAAGCATTTCGACCGTGTTGAGTGGTGCGGGGCGCGCGCGCTTCTTAGACTTCACATGCAGGGTTTCAACCAGCGCGCTGCGCTGTTCGGAACAGGCGGACTGGAAGAAAGCAGCCACAGGTCTGTTGAATGCGCGCCCTCGCTCCCATTCCAGTTTGATAACCGTACCCGACAGAGAAATAGATGGCACCACCACCTGTAACAGCGCATGTAAGAGATTCGGGCAAGGAAACTGAAAGATACAAAAGAAAAACACGCAGGAACTTAGACACACACACAGGCACACCCAAGCGCGTACGCGATTCCTGGAGTGAAAGCAAAGTTTTTGTTACATATTCATAAAACAAATGCGCATAGTGATGCCCAGCCATACGGTTACCCAATACTTTTCCGCAGAGAAGGTCTGGATCTGATCGTGGCGACGTACACAGAAGCCGAGCGTCGGAGTCTGGCAGGGCCCAAAAGAGATAAGTGGAGATTGCAAATCTGCATACCTACAAGATCCGATATGACGAGTTGCAACAAGTAGAAAAAACATTACCGATTCTGAAAAAAGCGTGACTGGAAACGAGTAAAGGCAACTCCCATTTTCAAATCCAGTTCTTGGCGTGCATCAACCGACAGAGACTCATTTTCATTAGGAGAAGACAAGTGCTCCATGGCTTTCTTGATATCTGTCGCCGTAATTGATGAGAACTTGGCACGGAAAACAGTTTGCTGATCACCACGTGCAGGTCGGTTCATCCACGGTTTCGTATTCGCAATCACCTCGAAACAAATATTTTCTCCCTCGCGGTCACAATCCAACCAGAGCACTAGAAAATCAACGCCTTTCGCTGCAGACTGCAGATGCCGGCAGATTCGATCTCCCTGCTTTTCCGTTGTCTTTCGGACGGGAGCATCAAACAAAACGAAAGGATCAATTTTATCCCAGCTCTCGTAACCTGGGACGAAATCAGTGCTGTAGACATGTCCTGTGACGGACGTGACAAGAAAGTGCGCCGCATCGCCCTGAAAGGTGCCGTTGAACTCGTGCACTGGGGTACCACCAAACCTTGCGTGGGGGTGAAAGGAGCCTCCGCTAATGTATTGGGCAATGCTTTGCGCAATACTAGGTTTCTCCGCCACCATCAACACTTTGGTCCTTCCGCCTATAAAAGAAGCATGGGCGGTGAAGACGCATACGAATCAAAGCAAGTCGTCACCACTTTTGACTGGTGCACTCGAGGGCATTTTCTGGACGTGGACGTGCCTGCTCATGGTGTTTTTGTTCGGCCTCGGTCCTGCGCACCCAAGAGAGCCGTCCCCGTCACGGCGCCAGGCACACCGCACAGCTCGGCGTTCTTGCCTGCTTCCGCGGCACGTGTTCTGCGCTGGCCCTGCAGCATGAGCTTGCCCCCGCGCCGTTCGGCCCGGTTGGTGCCGTGGTCCCCGCGTGGCTCCTCCCTGCCCCGCCGGCCTCGACCACGCACCCTGCCCGCGTCGTCCTCGCGCTCTAGGTGCAACTCCTGGTCGCCATCGGCTGAGAACTCGAAAAGCGTCGAGGCATCGATCGGGCCGCTCGCCAGCGCGGGACTGGGGCGAGGACTTTGGCACATCTGGCAAACAGTACCTTGGCCCAGATTGGCAAACGTGCACCGCGGACATGTCCAGCTCGGACCCGGCGCATCCTGTTGAGAGTTGGCTGCAGTGTATGGACCCGAAAGGCCCCGGCCTCGAGGGGGCCTGGAACCGCGGCCACGACCGCGTGCGCCGCGCGGCATGCCACTAACAATAGCAAACAGGGACTTGTTCTAATTCATCTAGTCATCCATTCATGCATTCATCCATCCGCTCATTGACATTTCCGTTCCTTTGTTCATTCATTTATTGACTCAGGATTTGTTCATTGCTTCACTTACTTTCATATTCTTTCATATTCATTCATTCATGCATGCATTCACCCATTCTTGTTCTTGCATGTACGTACGTACGTTACGTACGTGCGTATGTATGTAACACAATCTATGCATACCTGCGCATGCAATGTGTGTACGTGCATGCGCATGTGTCTTCCCCTCTCCTCCTGCTCATCCTCTTCTTCGTCTTCTTCTTCTTCTTCTTCTTCTTCTTCTTCTTCTTCTTCTTCTTCTTCTTCTTCTTCTTCTTCTTCTTCTCCTCCTCATCCTCCTCCTCCTCCCCCTACTCGTACTCCTACTACCACTATTACTACTACTACTACTACTACTACTACTACTACTACTACTACTACTACTACTACTATTACTACTACTACTACTACTACTACTACTACTACTACTACCACTACTGACACTAGTACTAACACTACACTAGTACTGACACTACTACTACTACTACTACTACTACTACTACTACCACTGCTGCTACTGCTGCTGCTACAGCTGCTACTACTACTACTACTGCTACTACTACTACTGCTGCTGCTGCTGCTACTACTACTACTACTACTACTAGCTGCTGCTGCTACTGCTACTACTACTACTGCTGCTACTACTGCTACTACTGCTACTACTGATGCTACTGCTACCTCTACTGAGTACCACCACCACCACCACCACCACCACCACTACTACTACTACTACTGCTACTACTACCACATTAGTGACCAGATGTTAAAAGTCTGTTTGATTGCTTTATCGTAGAAAGAATACGCTTTTCGTGAATTTCCACCTTTAAGTATCACCCCATTAAGTTCTGAACGTAAATGTGAATCAACCTGCCCTGCTAATGTCTGCAGTCATGATTGGTAGTATTGCTCAAGTAGAAGCAAGCGTAGTGGCAATAGTAGTAGCGTTGTTCTTGTTGTTGTTGTTCTTGTCCTTCTTGTCGTTCTTGTTGTTGTTGTTGCTGCTGCTGTTGCTTGGTCCCTGTACTATTACTACTACTACTTCTACTACTACTACTACTACTACTACTGCTGCTACTGCTACTGCTGCTATTACTATTACTACTACTACTACTACTACAACTACTACTACTACTACTACTATACTCTCGCTGATGCTGGTAGCTAGAACAGCTCCCTGAGGCCTGGGGTAAGGGGTGCGTCCGAAGGCACTTCCCCCGGGAACTCCAGCCCCGCAATAGGGCGTACCCAAGCGAATCAGCTGGAGCCACCCCCCAATTAAACGTACGCATCCGACTTGGGAAGGGGGGTCCGGGGGCCATCCCCCCGCGAACCCAAGTCTCTGATTTACGTATACTCAGTCAAATGGAACGGTAGGAAGTGATATTTGGAGGGCACAAAGCTTGCTGGGTTCGGAAAATATCAAGTACCTTTTCATGAAAATATTTGCGTTCGGCTTGTACTGAAAGCATTTGCCAAAATTAACAACTCTGCCCCCAAACAACCTGCCGGTATATCCCCCCCCCCCCCCCCCTCCCCCCCCCCCCCCCCCCCCCCCCCCACCCCCCCCCCCCCCCCCCAACTATACGTCATTGGTGATTCTACTGTGCGCATGTCCCCCCCCCCCCCCCCCCCCCCCCCCCCCCCCTCTCTGTCCTTCCTAACTTGGCTTTCCCTCTCTTTCTCACATGCACAACTTTACGCCTTGAAACAATCTCAGCCATTCATTTTGGCACTACTTTGCAATTACTTTCGCGATCCTGGGGGGGGGGTGAATGATAAATGACGAATGAAGTGAATGATGAATGATGAATGACGAATGACGAATGACGCAGGGGTTTAGCGATGAGCCGGATACCCGGATATTAGGCTGAAAATCACAATGTATACGGATCGTTTTGAAGAAAATTTCGTTGCCTGTTCCCCGCATGGGGCAGATAGACATTGGAACACCTGTAGTGTCAGGGGTCATATGTTGCTTTCATTTTTGCATATTTTCCTTATATTTTCCATAAGCAATCCAAAAAATGTTCGCCTTCGGCGGGGCGGGCCCCTTTCGATAACAACAACAAACATAACAACAACAACAACAAAAACAACAACATCATCATCAACAACAACAAAACAACAACCATAACAACAATAACAACAATAACAATAATAACAATAAGAAAACAACACAACAACAACAACAACAACAACAACAGCAGCAGCAACAACAACGTGACAACAACAACAAGAACAACATGATCATCATCATCATCATCAACAACAACAAACAATCTCAACAATCTCAACAATCTCAACAATCTCAACAACAACAACAACAACAAAAACAACAACAACAGTTTCTGTTTGCCTTGGCGTCACAGCCCTAAGTTCAGAAGGTGGGTCCATGATCCACTTGCAGGCTATCTTGGTGGCCATGGGGCTATTTCCACCTGCTTGAATGCTAGGCTGTACTAGGCTGTGACTCCTTGCTTTTCTGACCTTGAAGGTATCTAGACAGCTCTTTCCTTCGGCCTCCAGCGCTTGTGACTAATTGCTGGTGGTTGCCTGCTCCATTCGACTTGCTCGTCTCACACGCGAGCTTCTAACTGGTTGTTCAGACTGTTTTTTCATTGGCCACGGCGAGTCTCTCCTCCTCCATCTTCCCTCTCTCTTCCTCTTCTCCCTTCTCCGCGGACTAGCTCTTCTCCCACGGCTTGTCTGCTCTCTTCACTGACTTTCCTCTTCTCCCTCCTTTGTTGTTGTCTTACTATAGTATGCTCTTCTGCTCCTTTTCCCTCTCTCTTTATTTCTTGTTTCTGAGCTCTGGAGTCCTATAGTACAGTGAGCATGCTCTGGCGTCCCAAGTCGGCTGGGGATGATTTGACATTTATTACTTGTTTAAGTGGCGCTCGAAGACCGTTAGCCATGCACCATCATGCCATGGGTTTAATTACTTTAATTAAATTTAACAACAGCAACAACAACAATAACAATAACAATATCTTGCCATTGGTTTAGTTAATATTATTAATCAAATTGAACAACAACAACAACAACAACAAGAACAGCAACAACAACAACATCAACAACAAGAACAGCAACAACAACAACAAGAACAACAACAACACACTGCAGAGTCAATGGTACGCACTGCGAGCACTATTCCACTTGCTGCTGCCACGACAAGGGAAAAAACCAAAAGGAGAAGATATGGTGAGATGGTCACTCAACTTGGTGCCTCCTTTGTCATTCGTGATCGAACTATCGGGAGCCCTGGGATGAGCCTCTTTGAAATTCCTCCGCCGCATTCAGGTGTATAGGGACACTCTCTCCAGAGGGGCTACCACCTATCCGCTACGCACCCGAGCCCATCAACAGCTTGATGGGAGCTTCCCTGAGTCTGGCAACGGGCTCACGCAGTACTTTCGAGCAGCCTCCTCGGTTCTCACTGCTCAAGCAAATGCAAGGATCCTGGACCGTGTGCGGCAGGAAATGTAGGACACTTTTGAACCCATGGCGTTGACCTAGTTGTGCTAAGTTTTCCTTTCCTTTCTCTTCTTTCTTTCCTTCTTTCCCTCCCTTTCCCCTCTTTCTTGTGCCGTTTGTGACTTCCGTGTCACAACTTACTCGCCTCCTCCTCCTCTAGCGGGCCCACCTCTCCCCGCGTTCCGACGTCTTCCGTGACCCAGTTTGTGTGCTAGGGGGTGCCCCTTTTCTCGTTGCTTCCTGTGATCCAGTTGATAGGGCCTGACTTTCCCTATCTTGCCATGCCGCCTGCACAGGTTCTTAGCCCTAGGTCCACGAGTCGGGCCCAAGGTAAAAGCAGATTACCGGAGATGATCATGGGGCGGGCGTCCACCACTTGTGCGAATGCTAGGCTATATTCCTGTGCATCTCTTGTTCTGGCTCTGAAGGTTTTCTAGACAGCTCCCTCTTTCAGCCTCCAGCGCTTGTGACTAATTGCTGGTGTTTGCTAACCCCATACTAAGACTTAGTATCACGCGTGAGCTTCTATCCTGTTGCTCGAACTGTTTTCTGATTGTCACGGCGAGTTTCTCCTCCCCCTTCATCTCCCTTCTCTCTTCCTCTTCCTCCCCTAGTAGGCTAGCTCTGACGGATCTAGTCTGCATCCCTCACTATCTTTCCTCTTCTCCCTCTCTTGTTGTTGCTCCACTATAGGGCACACTCTTCTGCTCACTTCTTTCTTTATTTTTTGTTTCGAAATCCGAGCATTAGAGATCTATAGTTTTAGCTGGCGTCCCGTCGGCCGGGGATGAAAGTGGCGAGTGAAGGTTGTAGCCACACACCATCTTGCATTAATCAGTTTATTCAAATTTATTATTATTAAATACAACAACAACAACAACAACAACAACAACAACCAACAACAACAACAACAACAACAACAACAACAACAATCTTTCCTCTTCTCCCTCTCTTGTTGTTGCTGCACTATAGGGCACACTCTTTTTGCTCTTCCCTTCTTTCTTTATTTTTTGTTTCGCATTCCGAGCATTAGAGATCTATAGTTTTAGCAGGCTCTGGCGTCCCGTCGGCTGGGGATGAAAGTGGCGAGTGAAGGCCGTAGCCACACACATCTTGCATTAATCAGTTTATTTAAATTCATTATTATTAAATTCAACAACAACAACAACAACAACAGCAACAACAACAACAACAGCAACAACAACAACAACAAGAACAACAGTAACTTTTCCTCTCTATTTGCTGGCGTCTCTGAATCCTTGGTGGCTGCCGGATCGCTGTCGCTAACCAAGGCGACATAGTCTTCTTGTGTTTGTGGTGCGAACATAAATATTCGTTGGGTCGTTTGCTGTTGTTGTTGTTGTAAATTTAATTACAGTAATTAAACCAATGGCATGGTGCATGGATAACGGCCTTCAAACCCACTTAAAGACAAGTAGATGTCTAATCATCCCCGGCCGACTCGTTGTTGTTGTTGTTGTTGTTGGTGTTGTGGTTGTTGTTGTTGTTGTTGTTGTTGTTGTTGTTGTTGTTGTAAATTTAATTACAGTAATTAAACCAGTGGCATGATGGTCAGTATGGTGCATAGATAACGGCCATTAAACCCACTTACAGACAAGATGTCTAATCATCCCCGGCCGACTCGGGACGCCAGAGCACGCTCACTGTACTATAAGCTACTATAGGACTAGATCTCAAAGACAAGAAATAAAGAGAGAGGAAAAAGGAGCAGAAGAGCTATTGTAAAACAACATAAGAGAGGAAAGGCTGTGAGCAGCGCACCTAATACAACCGCGAAATCCGGATTATTTTTTTGTAACGGTTCTGTCTTTTTTTAAAGCTGTTGAATAGATTGTCTAACATTTTGTATTTTCGTTTTAGACTCTCAAGTTATTTGAAGGAACACACTACACGCACACGCACACATACACACGATCTACTTCCTGTACTGAAGCTTTATCATAGTTTGGCAGAAGGTTCAAAAGAATCAATCATTTCACACGAATGTCCAAGCTTGAACATGGTCTTATGTATTCCCTTTGGTTCTCCGTGCCTCCTCACTACTACTATACTTACTACTACTACTCCTACTACTACTACTACTACTACTACTACTACTACTACTACTACTACTACTACTACTACTACTACTACTACTACTACTACTACTACTACTACTACTACTACTACTACTACTACTACTACTACTACTACTACTACTACTACTACTACTACTACTACTACTACTACTACTATACTACTACTACTACTACTACTACTACTACTACTACTACTACTACTACTACTACTACTACTACTACTACTACTACTACTACTACTACTACTACTACTACTACTACTACTACTACTACTACTACTACTACTACTACTACTACTACTACTACTACTACTACTACTACTACTACTACTACTACTACTACTACTACTACAACTACTACTACTACTACTACTACTACTAGGCCTTCGGTTTAATGAAGTTAACAATTTAACCTCTGGTCGATCCATACAAATCGTTAGCTCAAGAGCTATTGATTTAACTAGATGGTGACCTACGTCTCAAGTTATTAAAGGTAATGAGAAATCATCAAAATATTAAAGTATTAAAATAAAATGACTTAGATTAAAAATATGAAAATAAAATAATAATAATAATAATAATAATAATAATAATAATAATAATAAAATAGCAATAACAATAATAATAAATATATATGGAATTAACAAATATATATATTTGTATATACATATATATATTAATATATATATATACATATATATATATTAGATTAATCTTTATGAAGTCAAAGTAAAGTTCTAGTTCAGTGAGGAACGAGGAAAAAAAAAAACGGAAATATATATAATAATATAATATATTATATATATATATGTATATATATGTTGAAAGAGTTATATTCTCACTCAGTACTATATATTATATATATACATAAATATATATAATATATATATATATATATATATGTTGAAAGTGTTATATTCTCACTCAGTACTATATATAACGGTGGCACTCGCAAAAGCTGGTAGACACGAGGTGACTCCCCAAGGGGGTTTGGCCAACCACACTCCGGCTTAGGATGTGATCAACGCTGAACTTGTCCCACACTCAGGTATCATCTGATGATGAGGTGTCCAACGCCCTCTTTAGGCCCGTAGGCAGTGTCAGGATTCTTGCATCCTTAAGAGATATGCTTTGAGTTCCTTTTTGAATTCTGCTTTGTATGAGATATCTCTTAGGTGCTCTGGCAGCTTATCCCATTGTGCTTGTGCTGCTCTGCTGTATTGACCCGTCGTTGAGTCGTTGTACATGTGTTTCTTTGATGACCGCCTAGTGTTGTAGTTATGAACAGCTGTGATTGGTCGGATATTGTTGTAGTGAAGGGGAAGGAAAGCCTTGAAGGCTGGGTAAATAAGGGAGTGTGCATCCATGCATACGCTGTACTTATACATGTTAAGTATGTTGAGTAAGCGTAGTTTGGCAAAGAGAGGCTTGGTAGGTGTTCTCCATGATTTGAGACATATCAGACGGACTATACGTTTTTGGATGATAATGAGTGGATGTATAATGGTGTTGTAGTCATCAGATCCCCATATAGAGATACCATACATAAGTAGGGGGTATACATGTGCATAGTAAAGTTGGAGGAGGATGTGAGTGGGAAGTAGGCTGTTCACATAACGAAACATTTGGACGAATGGTTGAAGGCGGAATATAATAGATTGTATATGTTCACGGAAGGACAGGTTGCTTTGGATGATTGTACCTAATACTTTTACCTTTCGTTCTTGTTGGAGCCTCTTGCCGTCGATAGTCAAGTCGAGCTGCACCTTCTGTTCGTGCTTGTGGAAGATAGTGTAGGTGGTTTTGGTGGGGTTGGGTACTAGGTTATGTCTGTAGAAATAGTGGACAAGGTTCGTTGTATCAGTTTGTGCTTGCTCTTGGAGTTGTTCTTTATTCTTAGCAGCAATGATAAGTGTGGTGTCATCTGCGTATGCAAAGACTGTCCCGTGTGTTAGTGAAAGTATAATATCATTGATGTATAGAATGAAGAGCGTTGTTGAGAGTGTGCTACCTTGCGGGATCCCATGTGTGATCTTGCGTGGATAAGAACGAGCATATTGGGTAAATACTGTTTGGTATCGTTTTGTGAGGTATGATTTAAAAAATGTAGTGGTGTTATCGCTAAAATGTATATTATTTCGTAGTTTATGGATCAGTGTTTCATGATCGATAGTGTCATAGGCTTTCGATAGGTCAATAAATAGAGCAAGTACATACCTTCCTGGGCCTTTGAGGTTTTGGATGTGATTTAAGATGGTTTGTGTAGTGATTGTTGTGTTCGAGTGTGGTCGGAAGGCGTATTGAGTTCGGGAGAGGATGTCGTACCTGGTAAGGTGGGCCATCAGTTGCTTGTTGAGTATAGTGTCAAAGACCTTAGCAATAATCGGCAGTAGCGAGATAGGTCTGTAATTCTCAGGCAGCGTTCTATCTTTAGCTTTATATATTTCAATAACTTTGGTTATTTTTAGTGCATCAGGGTATTGGTTATGTTCTATAGCTTTATTAAAGAGCGTTGTTAATATCGGGGCAATGTACTTTGTAAGGTCTTGCATGATGGCTGGTTTTATTTTGTTTATATCTTCTGCTTTGTTTCTGTTAATTGCTTTCAGTGTATCAACTACATCATCCTGCAAAATGCGTTTGAGTGTAAAGGGAGGCAGTTTTCTCTGTGTTAGGTCTATTTCATCTTCTCTGACTTTATGTTCTTGGGGGGATTTGGGCACTGACCTTGGAGCCGACCGTCGTGTAGTGTCTGTTGAGTGCATTGGCAATTCATACGTTTTTTTGGATCGTGACTTAGTTTTTCCATTAAGGTAGTCATGTATGCTTTCTTAGCTTTCTTAATCTCTCTATTAGTTTTATTTCTATGCTTATTATACTTAGTTCTATTACTTTTAACTGGGCATGCTATTTTTATTTCATACAGTTCTCTTTGTTTCTTAATCATGGCTCTAATTTCATTATTGCACCATGGTTTCCATTTTCGTTTCTTTACACGCTTTTCATATTTTTCTATCACTGCCTTAATAGCTGTATGTATTTTATTTATATAATTATTAGGAGTATCGTTATTTAGTTCTGGGTCAAGAACTTGCTTAAGTTCATAAATTATTTCTTCTGTTATTATTTCCTTCTTGTCTTCATATCTCTTATTACTTAGGATTTTATTATTATTTTTCTTATGTGTGATTGGGGTGTGAAAGATAGCATAGATGGGATGGTGATCAGAGATGCATGTAGGTAAGACATCAGATGTGATATCGCAGGTGAGTGTCGTTAATATAACATCAAGCAATGTATGGCTCTTTGCTTTGCGGGTGGGATTTTTGATTGTGGTGAAGAGGTTGTTGATTGCAAGGAAGTCACATACCTGTTTTGTAGGGCGCAAGAGATCAAGGTTAAGGTCACCAACAATCGTGATGCTGGTGTGTGGGGAGGCAGAGAGGATACCTTGCATGTAGTTTTGGAGCTCTTGGAAGAAAGCGCAGTCGTAGGATTGTGAAAGTGGTCTTTTGTAGATATGGAATATGGTGTGGATTGGATTATTTTTATGTTCTGTGCTGTGTATCTGCATGATTACGCCAGAGGCTTTTGAGATTTTAGATTCAGAGATTGTGATGTGCATATCGTTTTTATAGTAGACCGACACATCTGTGGTATGATAGGATGTGTATGTTGGGATTGGGAAGTGAGTGTGTGGTGTACCTGGTGTTATTTTTGATTCCGTAAGTGATATAATGTCTGGGATGAAGTGAGTGCAGTCAGGGTTGGATAGATGGTTAAGTAGGGTTTGGTGGCTTCCTGTTATACCACGGATATTCGTATGATATATAGAGAAGTGTTTGTTTACCTTGGGGGGAAGAGATGTGAGGTGTGGGTGTATGATTTGTGCTGGTGGGTGTTGTGCATTGTTGCAATTGGGTTGAGTCTGTTCTGGTAGGTGTTCCAGGGGTACTACTACTACTACTACTACTACTACTACTACTACTACTACTACTACTACTACTACTACTACTACTACTACTACTAGTAGTAGTAGTAGTACTACTACTACTACTACTACTACTACTACTACTACTACTACTACTACTACCACTACTACTACTAGTTACTACTACTACTAGGCCTAGGCCTTCGATTTCATGAAGTTAAGAAATTTGCTCTGGTCATCCATACAAATCGTTAGCTCAAGAGCTATTGATTTAACTAGATGGTGACCTACGTCTCAAATTATTAAGAAAATAAAAAGTAAATTATTAAAAGTATTAAAGTATTACAAATTAAATAACATAGATTGAAAATGTTAAAGTATAAATAAAAGGGAAGGCTATATATATGTATATTTATATACATATATATATGAAGTTAATAAAAGTAAAAAAAAAAAAAAGTGGAAGTAAATATATATAGATATAATATAGTATATATATAATATATATATTATATATACATGTATATATATATAATATATATGTATGTGTATATATATATATGTATATATATATATATATATACGTTGAAAGTGAAATAATCCTATTCAGTTGTATATATAACGGTGGCGCTCACAAAAGCTGGAAGACACGAGGTGACTCCCCAAGGGGGTTTGGCTAACCACACTCCGGCCTAGGATAAGATCAACGCTGAACTTGTCCCACACTCAGGTATCATCTGATGACGAGGTGTCCAACGTCCACTTTAGGCCCGTAGGCAGTGTCATAATTGCTGCAGCTGTAATAGATACGCTTTGAGTTCATTTTTGAATTCAGCTTTGTATGAGATGTCTCTTAGATGTCCTGGCAGCTTATCCCATGGTGCTTGTGCGGCTCTGCTGTACTGGTCAGTCTTTGAGTCGTTGTACATATGTTTCTTTGCTGTAATTGGTCGGATATTGTTGAAGTGGAGGGGCTAGGAAAGCCTTGAAGGCTGGGTAAACAAGGAAGTGTGCATCCATGCATACGCTATATTTATACATGTTAAGTATGTTGAGTAGGCGTAGTTTGGCAAAAAGTGGTTTGGTAGGTGTTCTCCATGATTTGAGGCAGATCAGACGGACTATACGTTTTTGGATGATAATGAGTGGATGTATAATGGTGTTGTATTCAGATCCCCATATAGAGATACCATACATAAGTAGGGGTATACATGTGCATAGTAAAGTTGGAGGAGGATATGGGTGGGAAGTAGGCTGTTCACATAACGAAACACTTGGACAAACGGTTGAAGGCGGAACACAATAGATTGTATATGTTCACGGAAGGACAGGTTGCTTTGGATGATTGTACCTAATACTTTACCTTTCGTTCTTGTTGGAGCCGCTTGCCGTCGATAGTCAAGTCGAGTTGCACCTTCTGTTCATGCTTGTGGAAGATAGTGTAGGTGGTTTTGGTGGGGTTGGGTACTAGGTTATGTCTGTGGAAGTAACGGACAAGGTTAGTTGTATCAGTTTGTGCTTGTTCTTGGAGTTGTTCTTTATTCTTAGCAGCAATTATGAGTGTGGTGTCATCTGCATATGCAAAGACTGTCCCGTGAGAGTATAATATCGTTGATGTATAGAATAATGAAAAAAATTAAATGATTAAAATGTTAAAATATTAAAATAAAATAGATTGAAAGTTTAAGGTAAAATAGAAATAAAAAAATAAGAAAATAAAAATAAAGTAAAATAAAATGACGAAAAGGTTATATATATAATATATAATATATATTATATACATATATATATGAAGTTAGAGAGAGGGAGAGAGAGATCCTAGAGAGACAGAGAGAGAGAGAGAGAGAGAGAGAGAGGTTAAGATATACACAAAAGAGCAGGTATAAAGGGAAAGATAGATCCCAACGACCACTAAGAAACATTAAACGTGGACAAACCATTTAGGGTTTCTTTCATTGGGGTAATAAAGTCCTGTTATCTATAGCGCTAACACTACGCTAGCTATTTCTATCCCACCAACCATTGGTCATGATTGGTATAAGAAATTTCCAGGATATTGGGGGGAGGTTGCGTGCTACTACTACTACTACTACTACTACTACTACTACTACTACTACTACTACTACCACTACTACTACTACTACTTCTACTACTACTACTACTACTACTACTACTACTTACTTCTTCTTCTTCTACTACTACTACTACTACTACTACTACTACTACTACTACTACTACTACTACTATTACTACTACTACTACTACTACTACTACTACTATTACTATTTCTATTACACTACTACTACTACTACTCTTACTACTACTACTACTACTACTACTACTACTACTACTACTACTACTACTACTGCTAGGCCTAGGCCTTGGATTAATGAAGTTACTTGTACAAACTACAACTACTACTAGGCTAGGGCTAGGCTATGAGAGGTAACTACTACTACTACTACTACTACTACTATTACTACTACTACTACTACTACTACTACTGCTACTACTACTATTACTACTACTACTACTACTACTACTACGACTACTACTACTACTACTAGCGCTACTGCTACTGTTGCTAGTACTGCTACTACTACTACTACTACTACTACTACTACTACTACTACCACTACTACTACTACCACTACTACTACTACTACCACTACTTACTACTACTACTACTACTACTACTATTACTACTACTACTACTACTACTACTACTACTACTACATCACTACTACTACATCACTACTACTACTACTACTACTACTACTACTACTACTACTACTACTACAACATACTATTTTATTCTTATTATCCCTGAAAGGTGTTTGGAGTAGGGGAAGGGGGAACATGAAAATTCTGTATCCCCTCCCTCCTCAATTGAAGTTAGCCCTAACTACTACTACTACTACTACTACTACTACTACTACTACTACTACTACATACTATTTTATTATTATTATCACTGAAAGGTGTTGGGAGCAGGGGAAGGGGGAACATGAAAATTCTGTATCCCCCCCCCCCCAACCACCACCATCAACAACAAATCGGCATCCCTGTCGGAATAAATCATGGTTTGTGGGAACCAGGAGGAGGTGGGAGCTCATATTGGCAGGGTGGCTAGCCCCAGACTCGATGTTGATGCTGATATAGTTTGTTTGGATTTCACGCAAATCTTTGTGTTAGGGCAGTGTCCTCAATGCCAAAATTCCTTGTTTTTTAAAACCTATTTTCTGCACCCCCTGTCGGAATAAATTATGGTTTGTGTGAACCAGGAGAAGTTGGGAGCTCATATTGACAGGGTGACTAGCCCCAGACTCGATGTTGATGCTGATATAATTTTGATGGAATTCGCAAATATTTGCGTTAGAGGAGTGTCCTGAATGCAAAAATTCCTTGTTTTTTTGGAAGTACTTGCCGGTACCTCCGGCACTTGAACGTACCCTGTCGACGGGGAAGGGGAGGGTCCGGGGGGCCCTTCCACCTAGCCCGGCAACGGTACGTCCTCACCGAAGCCATGGTACCTCCTGCAATTGAACGAAACCTGTCGAAGGGCAAAAGGGGGGTCGGCAATCGTACGTACCCTGCCCGGCAATTGTACGTCCTCACCGAAGCCATGGTCACCGTAGCCAGCTTTCGGCAATTGTGTACGTACCCAGTGCTGCAAAAGTACGTACTCACCGAAGCGATGGTCACCGAAGCCATGGCTTTGGTGACCATGGCTTCGGATTTTTTTTCCCCGAGCGAAGCGAAGGGAGGGGAAGTTTGCACGAAGCGCACCGCAAACCATTATTTCAGATGTTGGCGCAGCCCCTAGTTATTACTATCACTATTATTATTATTATTATTATTATTATTATTATTATTATTATTATTAGTGGCACCGCGATAACCCAGTGGTTAAAGTCTACCATCTGGGACCTGTCGCCAGTTCGATTCCCGTCGGCCAGTATTTTCAAAGGATATTTTCTTTGAAAGTATTGGTCTGTCTGGAAGGCTTGGAGCTGCCTTGCGGGGGTGTCAGTAGAGCCTATCGTCAAATCTTCGTACTCCCCTCGCGAGTGAGACGATTGAGGCACATGTGCAGAAATGCATTCGCCATTGACTGAGAAGCACTATTATTATTATTATTATTATTATTATTATTATTATTATTATTATTATTATTATTATTATTATTATTATTATTATTGACACCGTGATAGCCCAGTGGTCAAGTTCTACCATCTGGGCCCTGTCGCCAGTTCGATTCCCGTCGGTGCCACCAGTATTTTCATTGAACATACCGGTCCGTCCGGACCAGTATTTTCATTGAACATACCGGTCCGTCTGGAAGTGTTGGAACTGTCCTTGCGGGGGTGTCATTAGAGCCTATCGTCAATTCTTCGTACTCCCTCACGGGTGAGACGATGGAGGCGCATGTGCAGAAATGCATCAGCCATTGACAGAGAAGCACTATTATTATTATTATTATTATTATTATTATTATTATTATTATTATTATTATTATTATTATTATTTACTCCCCTCACGGGTGAGACGATGGAGGCGCATGTGCAGAAATGCATCAGCCATTGACAGAGAAGCACTATTATTATTATTATTATTATCATTATTATTATTATCATTTATGGACACCGTGATAGCCCAGTGGTCAAGTTCTACCATCTGGGCCCTGTCGCCAGTTCGATTCCCGTCGGTGCCACCAGTATTTTCATTGAACATACCGATCCGTCTGGACCAGTATTTTCATTGAACATACCGGCCCGTCTGGAAGTGTTGGAACTGCCCTTGCGGGGGTGTCATTAGA
>WBZZ01006954.1:0-10000 GCA_019918135.1 Paulinella micropora | reverse complement strand
TACCCGCCTAAACTTAAATAAAGGAAATACAACTGAGTATAAAAGATAAAGCAATGATCAGGTCTATGAAGGAACTGACTGCCACCAGTACCAGAACTATTAATAACTATGTAAAACATGTGTAGGCCGATATGACTAAATACTATATTAATATATAAATTTGTCCATTGCTCCCCCTATTTAGGAATAGCGGTCGATATGAGCCAACATAGTAAATGTCATAACGCCAGACAATAGCCAAACAAGTTAATCAGTAAAATATAGTCACAACTCCGAAATAGCAAAACCTTCAACACATCCTTAAGCAATACACACATCAACATCATTATCAATATCGCATACGCAATCCACCATTCGCACGGAAAATGACCAACACGCAATATGAAGATACATATATGTATATGTCAACGTCAATACACTAATGTATGTTCAACACAATGTCACGAGCACAACCAAGTAAACGGACAAGATGTTGACAAGCACAACGAACAAACTAGTAAAAATAAAACGAAAGGAGCAAGTGAGCTATCATACGTCTCCAGTGGAGTTCGGCAATATAGCAACACATAATCACAACAAACAAACTTCTTTACATAGGAGTACATCTCCTCCGCCAAATAATAACTCACACATACTCGCAGCAACAACCACGACGATAAAGCAATTCATACTCACAAACTGCCCAAAGCAAACACGTACGTAAATATGATCACACACAAACAGGTATCTCCCCCTAACTCCTTATCCATATGTATGTAATAGAGAAGGAAATAAACTGAGCAATACAAACGGGTCTAAGAATCCTTGCCACACATCAGCAAGACCGAGAGAAAGGAGAGAAGAGAGAGAGAAGAGCAACACTTGAACTGTCTGGTCCCAAAGGAACAAAACAAAAACAATTTCTATGTCGTACGTTGATCTCCCCCTACGTCCAGAACTGTCACAGCAAACGGCGACTGGCAGTCCTGCTTCCCAAACTCAACCAAAGCCCCGCCGAAGCACGAGCAACAGAAAAGAAAGGGATCTCCTTACTTCCCCCTTCCTTTTCAAAAAAAGGACGAGGACAGGGGGGGGGTTTCTAAGGCTCCCCCGCCCCCCTGTCCTTTTGAATTTTGCTATCGTTTGCCATTTTTGACATATCTGTTCATATAAAAGAGATAACAGCATAAATCCTCATTTTTTACACGGGTAGTATAGGGTGCCACTTCGGCACACCCACTCAGAACACTTTGCCCAAAAAACAATTTTCCCATTTTTCCCTATTTCGCTCTTTTACGACTTCACGACTAAACCGCAGCGTCGGAAAAAAGTCCGCTACATTCATCACTATCTGGCGGATCGGCCCACTCATAAATCTAATATTACCTTTTTCTTTTTGTTCAATTAATATTTTACATTTATAAAAATAATATTACATATATATAAGACATGCCACGACCAAAGATATATGAAGGGGACGAAATAAGAAAAAGGAATAATGAGAAAGCTCTCGCATACTATTACCGCAATAAAGACCGCCTAAACGAAGAACGGCGAGCCAAAGCACAGAAGTTAATACAATATACACAAGATATAGAAGAATACAAAAAGAAGATACAGGAGTTAGAAGAGCGACTGAGTAAGTCAAATTAATCAATTTTTTATCGGTAAAACATTTTACATCTAAACAAATAGCGTACATATATGTAAAACATTAAATAATTATTTTTCAAAAAATTTATCCTGCCTATCTATATACAATGGACCAATACCAACCAGAACTATTTCCGCTCTACCAAATTGAGCGACGAGGCGACTACATCAGGTCAAGAGGCAAAAGAAGATGGTATCGCATTACCACTCCAACCGCACTACGGATTATAAACAGATTAACAGGTGGCCGTCCCGAACTCGTCGGCAGGCAAGGCTCACTCATTATACCATATGCTCCAGGATGGGAAGCTCGTCTCCAAGAGCTAAATCCAAATACAAGCTATCTCGTTCATCTGGATTATGAAGGATATCATGGACCAGTCAGAGGAATATACAGAGCTAACGAATTGAAGCGGTCAATTAATGCGGTTAGAAACTTTGTGGAACGACAAGCGAGGTTTTACGAACAAAGAGAAGACAAAGACCTTAAAGTCATTACTATTGACCAAGTTAATCCGCAAAATAATGCTGTCATACCAATGGCACAGGGTGAAATAAACTGTGTGCTGGAATGTATTATGAAAGACTTTCCAAACCCCAACAATAGAAAACGAAAGCGAGACCATATTATAATAGACCGCTTTAAGGATATCAAATACGCGACAGAAAAAGACATTGACGAAATGGAAGACTTCATCCGATGTAGGATTTATGTATTTGATGGTATGAATATATTATGGCGAGCATCTACTAAGGAATACCCAAAACAGATAATAATCAGATGTAGCGATTATCATGCCACATTAATACAAGGAAAACAAAAAGACGTTTGTATCCAACACATTAAGTCTATCGAGCTATTATACGACATTAACGAAAACATACCAGAGCCACGACCACAATATGCTACTAACCACGAAGCAAGTAATGTGAAACTATCTACAAACCAATATGAAAACAAATGGTTATCTCAGGAAGAACTGAACAATATCCAAACCAAACTGGAATTAGAACATAAGGAGTGTTATTCAATGACAGACCAATCTGGAAATATTGTAGGAATAGTAGATAAAGAAAACAAACTAAACTACAAATGCTTAGACCGTTTCAAACACGCATCGTTCGTTCCTAAAGATACATCGGCCTGGTCATTGCCATCATACTTCAAACAATTATTTATAGAGTGCCTTATAGAAAAACATAAGCCTAAGTTCCATACACAAATTACGGAGCCCAACATACTAAGGCACGTGAAATCTGGTCAAATACCTTTTCACCATATCTTTAAGCATCATGCCAAGAACCCCAGCAAGATACACCAAATTGATATGGTCAAAGCCTATACAAATGCTTCGTTAGGTAATATGAGCGAAATGTCGTCATACTTCAATGAATATCCAACGGCGCCTCGCAACATACTTAACATAAACCAAAATATGACACAAGAATACTACGATATGGTCAAACCTCTACACGGTTATGTGGTTTTTGATTATGACCAGACGCACCTTACAGTGCCAACGTTCTTCAACGGCTACGCCACAAAGGGAACGCAATGTCAACCCATACCCGCATTGCTATATATGTTTGACCAAGGAGTTAAGATATTTATTAAGAGATTATACATAGCAGACGACCACTTCAACCCCTTCAAAACCTTCTCAGACCTTACATTAAATATGGAAGATTATTACTGCGATAAGCCTGGATACGAACAAAACACCTTAGCCAAAGCAACTAACTTACTGGTAGGCACTCTGAACACTAACATACACCGCACTCAGCAAGTATCTACTATTTCAAAATCATACAACGAGCGAATACATTTTATGATGAAAGAAAAAGGGTATAGGTTATTGTTCCTGAAACGAGTTCCATACGACAAAAGTAAGTATGCCGAAATGAAGGACGACCTGCTACCAGAGCGAATGATTTACACATACCAAGACACAAACCCAACAGACAACATATTTCAAATGTCTCATTTAACTGGTTATGTGCTAGCATACCAAAAGATAGTTCTTCACAACCAAATGTTAAAGCTTGTAAATAGTGGGCGAACTTTACTATATTCTAATACAGACAGTATCGCATACGAAGGCGAATATATGAAAACAGGAAGAGAATTTCGTCCCGAGGTTTTAGAACAGGATGAGTTCATTGCCCCACAGCTTAATATGACTTGTTTCGTTTCCTACATAAATGGCGAACCACAGATAACATACCAGCGACATAGCGGTTTCAAAGACCTACTGCCATTACAAAAATTCTTAGAAACGCCGCATAAACAATATCCAGAGTTCTCCGCCTTTGAAGACGTCCAGCTTCCTGACTATAGCACCAAAGACGAATACAAACCTTTACCAGAACAAGAATTATTACTCATTCACGGCAAAGCTGGAACGGGTAAATCTGAAATGATTAAATACCTAACTGGTCAGCCATCAAAATACACTAACGAACATTTCAAAGACAAAAAGACTTTATCAACCGCTATGACACACAATGCCCGCCAAGTTATTAATTCTGAATACACACTCCAAAAAATACTAACAATGCTATATCATAGACTTCCGCTACCGATACCAGTAGGCGAACAAGCAATTAATCACAGAATAACTATTGATGAAGTTTCTATGCTTACTTCTAAGAATTTAGAAAGTCTGGACCATATGCTTAGAAAATACACCAAAATCAACAGACCATTCGGCGGAGTATCAATTATTCTGTTTGGACACTTAGCACAGCTTCCTTGCCCAGACCCAACATCCGAACCATTCCACAAGTCAAAAACTTTCAAGCTATTTACAAAAATAAATCTTGATACAAATTACAGACAGGCCAAAGACCTAGTTCTACAATCTATCTTAAAAAAGGTAGAAGACTATTACAAGGTCGGCGGCAATGAGCTCAGCCAGCATAAAGCAAAAGACTGCCTACCTGATATACTAACACTTGAAGAATTAGATGCTCTTAATAAGCAAGTTAAGCCACACCCTAAGCCGACTGACCCTAACCCGCCTTTAATATTACACCACTCTAACAACAATGTTAATGAAAGCAATAACAAAATGCTACAAAATAAACCTCTTAAAACAGGTCATCAGGTCGTGTTTCGTTGTAATACAATTTCAAAAAAAGTTCATAATGGCGATATTCATACTATTACTAAAGATACTAAAGAACATATATTCATTACGATTGGTGGAACTGAGCAGAAATTTGATAGAAAAAAAACGATACCAGACAAGAAACCGTATGCTGACATCCAGCCGACATTCTCATCCACCATCCACTGCGCACAGGGCCGAACAACACCAGTGTGGATAAATATAGACAACGTGTCAATGAATTTGTTATATGTTGCTTTAAGTCGTGCCACATGCTTGAACGATGTTGGACTATCAAATGAATTATGAACAGGTAAACTTTATAAATATATTTTTTTGGCTCCTTTACCTTTGAAGCTGGCAATCGTATGAACTCCCCTCGTCGGCTTCACTAGCTTAGTATTTACCGCCGTCGCCCCTAGTAATGACACGGGGTCGAATGCGGTTCGGTAGTTCGTGGTCAGCCTCGCAGTCTTCGCCCTCTTTCCTTTCGGATTTACCCTAGTGGCTACTCTATCAATAACTCCTTCAATGAGGTCCTTCGTGCTACTACCTTTGTTGTATGTGGTCGCCCTTACTCCCGTCTGTCGGCTCAGGTCTTTTGCTATCGTCCCGCCAAGGCTATGCCCCGTCAACTCTACGTTATCCTTACCATATTTCTTTATGACTTCATTCACCAGCTTCTGCTCTTCTTTATATCTCGGGGTTCTTTTTAACACTCCCTTTACCAGCGCGACGTCGGTTAGCAAGTCCCTCTTATCCGCGCTTCCTCTGAATGCTACAATAGCTTTACCATCTTTTTCATACACGGTCGATTTTTCTTTGCTAGCGACAGGCTTCCATCCGTCAGCCCCTTTTCGTTCAGACGAGGGCGAATAGACATCCTCAGACAACTCCGCACTGCCTCCCTTCTGCTTTCTGTAAGCCTTACCCGCCTTTTTCAGAGCCTCCCCGTAGCTTATACCATGTTTAGCGGAGTAAGCTTTTACGAAGACAATCCACTCACTCATTCTATATTAATTATTTAATTTTTTAATTTTTTTCCTTCCTACTATATACCCCCTACTATGTCTTCCCTTACTAGACTGTGTGAGAAGTTCCAACAGCTTTCCATCGAAGGCGAAAAAAAATCATTCTCGCTGGAAGATGTCCAAAAGGTAATCCACGATGAAATAAAAGCGATTGAAGAAATGAGAAATGCTCAACCAAAGGACACATTTCATTTCGGAAAATACAAAGGCAAAAAAATAGAAGACATAGCCAAGATTGATAAGCCTTATATTGAATGGTTAGTTCGTCAGCCGTGGTGTAGCAATAAAGACGAATTGAAAAGGTATTTATCGTAGGAAATACATTTTACCTCTAATATTGATTTCTTTTTTTATTACTCGTAGTATTGCTTTCTGTTTGTGGAATTCGCTAAACTTAGTGAAGTGCGGTTCTTTCAATAAGCCGTCTTCAACTTCTACTTCTCTATTAACTTCCAGGTATTGTTGAAGGATGTCTTTGAATTGTATGAGGTCAAAGTGATGGTCGACGTGAACATTAACCCGCTCATATATATCGCCACTTATTTCGCACACGTAGCGGGGTTCGACGAATACATCAATTGCCATAAGGTCGAGATATTCTTGTATCTGCGGTCTTATCGTATTCCTGCTCGCGTCTTTTATCACTCGCGCCATTTTTTTTGTTTCACTAAGCCCCATAAGGTCAACACAGCAATTCCACGAAAACGGCTTACCATCCGAACGAAAGTGTTTGCTTCCGGTCGTCAAATTACTTCCAACGTCAATGACGCCATCTTTTATTCCCGGATGATGGGTTAACAGGTCTCGCACGAAATCACTATCTTCTGGGTTAAGTACTTCTCCATCAGCGTATTTGCTTATAATTCCTCTTATGTGCGATTTGATAGACGCTTTTGTCAGAAATCGCATCCCTCCAATATGGTATAACTTACGACGGTAAAACATATTACTATATTATTATATTAGAAAAAAATATTACAAAAATTAATTAAATATCCACATCAATGATCTTCTAAGAAATTAACGATAACACTCACATTTCCTCCATTCGCAACAGTTGACACAGACTTTTGTAAAAATGTTAGATTTTCGCCAGGTGCGAGTTGTATATCGTAAGTTCGTAGGTCAATAAGCTGGCTTGAAGTAGCATTAACATACAGTTTAAGGATGACGTCTGTTATAGTAGCACCACCAAGAGCAGTCGCGAGGTGTCCTTTGATACTATTGAAGTTTTAGCATCAATATCAGCGAAGTTCTCCCCCGTAAGTGCTCCACTCGTTTTTACAATTCGCACTATATTAACCTTGTTATCTTCGTTTGATATGCTCACTAGTGTTGGATAAACGATTGAATAATTGGCCGCAACACCATTAAAAGTTGTTTTATTTTTTATTGTTAGAATTGGACTTTCAGTAGTGCTTGCCTTTTTTTCTCCTTCCGCTTCATTTGATATGCTTGAATTAATAGTGTTGGTGCCTTCAACAAACAAACCGACACTAGCAGTTTTTAGAATTTGGACACCATCATCCGCACCAGAATTATATATACCAGCGGAAAAGGGTAAAGTTGTATTCCGCAGACTAACTCCCGTATGAGTATTCGCATACTTGATAGTGTGTATTAATTGAAATTCGCCTGTCTCTGGATTCTCAATTGAAAACTTAATAGCACCAAAGCCCAAGTATTGAAATTGAATTTGAAATACATTTCCCTTCGTCCAGTCTAGATCGGGCATATCTCCTGTTCCATCACAAGGGTCATCCCAGTCTTCTTGTGCTATGAATGTGTCAGTTCCTGCTATTGAATGAAGAATGTTCATTCCTACATCATTCTGTTTCCAAAAATAGAAACCGTTGTTGCCATCACTTTCACCTATTCCAATATATGAACGATAATCTTTGGTTTCATCTGTTTCCCATAAGCCAGTGAAGCGACACAGGACGCCCATACCCGTTCTGTATTTTATTCTTTTTTTGCTAGACAATATAGCACTAGCATTAGCCTTTCCTTCTGTTTCTAATTTAGCCATATTTGTATTAAATGAAACTGTTGCCTTTGTTTCCGTTAATGTCCATATCCTTGTATTAACTGTGTAGGGAAAGATTTCCTGTAATACTGGTGTTAATGAGCTGGTTAATGCTTCACCAAAGGCGGTTTTCATATTGTTGGTTTCAATGTGTCCATCATACCCGACTTTGACATTTACGAACTCTCCTTTCGGATTTTCTGCGACTAAATTTCGCTGATGAGTGGTCATCCTCCAAGTTTCTTATATATTGTTAAAAAAATAAATTAACTATCAAAAATTAATAATTACCTCTTACCTCCCTGGCGGGGGTGCGGGGGCTTGCCCCTGCTAACTAATCGTAATCATATTTGCCTTAACCTGAACCTCCCGCTGAGTGATTGCTACACTTACGTGCTGATGAGCATTATTCTGTGTAGTGCTAATGAACTCCCATCGTCTCTCATTGGAAAGGTCAAGCCCGCTAATCTCATTTTGGTCTTTGCTCCACAGCGGGCGGGTATTATCCCAAGTATCAACCCAGAACCAGTTGTATTGATACACATTTGAATTCATCAAAACAGAACCTTCAAGTTTAGGTTTCAAGCACATATAATCTTCAAAGCTAGCGGGATATATTTCAAATTCTTGAAGTCGTGCTCCGTCAAGTGTGGTGTGGAAACTGGTAGTCTTAGCATTTGCTCTGTTATCAATATCATAAGCTGTATTCTTGTTTTCGGTGTTGTGAAAGAGTGTGTGATAAATTTTCTTCAACCTTTTTCCGTGTCCTCTATCAAAGCGGAGGATGATATTTTGTGTGGTAGATTGAGCAATGGAATTTTTATACACATAAGGATAATCAATACTAAAACTCATACCCTCAGCACTCGCCACCTTCTGTTGAATTGATTGAATAACATCAGGATTTGTTTCCACCGCCAAAAATAAGTTAAGGTTAGTGACTGAAACATTACCAGCGGCAGCAACAAGCGCTCCGCCAGCAATTGATAATAGGTCGTTGTTGTAATAATAAATTTTAGGGGTTTGTTGCCATACAATCCTCATATTCAAAATCTCTGGAAACATAATAGTCTTATCAAGGGCGAAAATCGTGTTATAAAGCATGCCCAGATTTATCTTAACACTGATAGAAGGCTCAGCGGAAGCAATAGCACCGCCAGAGAAATACTTAGGCTCGTTGTAAGCGACATTGACGACAGAGAGTTGCCCACTTCCATCCGCGATACAGGCATCATTATGGCGACGGGCATTAACAACTGGCTCACCAAACATATCCTTAACACTATCGGCAACATCATTACCAACATCTGTCATTGTTGTTCTAAAAGCCTCCTTTACTACTTGTGAAGTTGAGATATTAATCTTACTGTCAGCATTACACTTTTGAAGCATACAACCCGCACCACTTCCATTATCGTGGTTTTCAAGTGTCAGAAAGTCCTCCATAGAAGTTTCGGCCTTCCAAATAATCTTTGTAAAATTACCAACTTCATTTACATCGCACAGATAAACACCGCCACGGGTTTGAAGTTGAATTTGTCTAATAGGAGCCAAGCAATCCATATAGCATTTATTATAGTTCGCAGCGATTGCCGGTGGGGCATAAGTAAAACTCAATACAGAGCGGGCTAAGTTAAAAGGCCTGCTGATAAGGTCAAAGTTGCTTTCTTGTCCTCCTGCGGTAGTAATCGTAATAGCTCCCGCACCCTCACGAGGGGTAAGCTTATTCAAACGATACGAAGCACTGATGTAGTCAGTCCTGCTGAAATCTAGTTCTCCGCCGTGCTGAGTTGGCATTTTGTGTAAGTGCTTTTTTCAAAAACCACTTACGATCTCAAAAACGATTTTTAAAAGGTTCCTATATTTTAATCTGAGAAAAAAAATAAATTAATTAATTATCGGCTTTTTAACAAATTAAAAAATGATGTAAATAAATTAAAATAATTCGTTTCCCTGTAAATCAACAAGGTCATAACAATACCCAAACCGTTTAGGTTAATTGGTTGGTCGTTTTCGTCAGTTAAGTAAAACCGATACACATTGCTTGAACTCGTAGATAGCCGTTTTCCGTATTCACTGCCAGAGCCGTCATAGATAACAGAGCCAAACGGGATTTCATTCGCTGTGTATATTTCTTGGAGCACGTGATTATCACCTTCGCCGACTAAATCCGACTGTAGATACAATGTTTTTTCGCCCGT
>WBZZ01006953.1:22500-75641 GCA_019918135.1 Paulinella micropora | reverse complement strand
TGTACTCTAAATACTGCTACAAGCGGAACGCGAACCAAAGGGTTATGTATTTACGAATGTAGCATCTGATGTAAAAGGGGCGGGACTTTATTTTCAAACGTTTGGATAATAAAAGTGTTCGTCTGACATTGTCCGTTTTAACAATGCTGGGGTATGCGGTTTTATGGTGCTTAGACATGAACTCAAACAATATAACAAATGGCGGAACAATAACGGGAACTACATTAACGGCAACTGCTGGCATGACTACAACAACATTAACGGCGAGTGGATTAATAACAGCAGATGGCGGTTGTAAGTTATCTATTCAAAATAAAGTAGATGGAGGAAATGGGCAAGGTATATTTATGTGGGATACAGACAACTCAGGATGGGGGATTTATATGGCTCACAGGGGACTGGTAAATCATTAGGTGGAGGAACAGCGGTGGCAGGCAACGATATTTCAGGCTTTGCTGTAAGATTTAGGAGTGGTAATGCTTCGGCGGATGGTTTTGTGTGGGAAAATTCAGCAGAGCAATTGTTAATGTCGTTGAATGGGGCAAACGGGACTTTATGGACAAAAGGATTAATAACTGCGAGTGCGGGACTACATATACTGGCACACTAACGTCAGCAACAAATACAAGTGGAGCAAAAATAGGAATTCAGGGAATAACAGACGGAGCAAATGCAAAAGGAATATTTCTATGGGATACAACCAATACAAGTTGGGGAATTTATGCGGCATCTGGTGGGGCTGCAAATACTAGAAGTTTGGCAAATGGTTTGGCGGTTTCAGGAAATGATTTTAGTTCGTATAGTTTTCGGTTTAGGGTTGCTAATGATTCTACAATGGGTTTTGTATGGGAGAATTCGTCAGAACAATTATTGATGTCATTGAATGGGGCAAACGGGACTTTATGGACGAAAGGATTAATAACAGCAAATGCGGGAATTACATACACTGGCATACTATCATCGGCATTAGCATCAACTAATGGGGCAAAAATAGCAATTCAAGGACAAACAGACGGGACGAATGCGAGAGAAATATTTGTATGGGATGCTACTGATTCAAACTGGGGAATTTACATGTCTCAGTCTGGGAATAATAAATCATTAAGTGGAGGAACAGCGCCAGCAGGAGGAGGCGGAGGATTAACTTCTTATGCTATTAGATTTAGAGTGAATGGTTCTTCAACGAGTGGGTTCATATGGGAGAATAATTCAAATACTGCTTTAATGTCATTAAGAGCAAGCGATGGGCAGTTATGGGTATTGTCTAATCCAATTCAATATTCAGACAGGAGAAAAAAAGAAGATATAAAGGAATGTTTAGGCTTAGATTTTATTAATAAGTTAAATCCAGTTTGCTATCGTATGATTGATGACAACAAGAAATGTAGGACTGGCTTAATAGCACAACAATTAGAAGAAATACTAACAGAAATGGATATGCTAGATTTTGGCGGTTTTATAAAAGAAACAATTATGGTTCCCTGTCCAAAGCAAAGAAAAGAATACGAATTGAAAGGTGTGAGTGTTAATCCAGAAGATGTTAAATGTGTTGATAGTGGTGATGTCGGTTATGATATAGGTTATTCCGAGTTTATCGCACCATTAATTAAGGCCGTTCAACAATTATCAGAAAAGATAGTTAATTTAGAAAAAGAAAATAATAATCTCATGAATATACTACAAGAAATTAGAGAAAATGTCAAATAATACGACTAGACTTCACAGACCCCCACCTATTATGGATATGGATGGCGAACTAACTCCAGAATTAAAATCTCGCGTTTTGGATATTGAACTAAAGACAGAAGAGAAAAGAATTGACAATGAAATTGAGAACGAATGGAATTGCTGTATGTCAAACAAGAAAACCGACAGCAGAATCATTAAATATTTATTTCAAATGGGTATCATCAGTGCCATTATAACCCTTTGTATCGTAAGGCTATCTGAAAAGAACTTGCCTTGTGAGGTTGCTAACACTTATGTCGGTATTTTGACCTTACTTATAGGAATTTGCCTTCCTTCACCAAGTTCTGGAGGTGGTAAGAAGTAAATCATAAATTACCACATTCATATATATGTGTCATATACCATCTATTATCGCCAACACACATCAAAGGCAGTGCCTCATCAAAACTACGACACATATTATTTCCGTTATTTATGAAAACACACTTAAACCCAGTATCTACCCCTTGCTTTATACAATAAGCACACGATTCATTCTTTTTTTCTGAGTATCGCGAGTAAAAGTCGCAGGCAGTCCGCGACATAGCGGAGCACGCAAATAGCAATATTAACAACATTATATATTATCTTTCTCTTTAATTATATTATTATAAATTGCTTCTCGTTGCTTATCTGATAGCGGTAAGCGGTAAAGGATATTTTCAGGTTTTCTAAAAATGTTGGGGTTTCTATTCACTAAGTTCTGAGTGATGCGGATTTGGTCAATTTCCTTCCCTAGCCGTTCCAACTCTTCAAGTTGTTGCTCGTCTTTGCTTTTTTCTTTTTTATTTTCCATCTTATATAATAGCGGATATAAAAAATGCCACACGAAAAACCATTTTTTACATATTACAATGAAAGACGCGAACATAAGTATTTGTTGGATGAAGCAGATGCTGATTGGCTGAACAAGTTAATGAAGGTATCAATAGTCAAGCCCGCGAGAGGCTTAGAGCGGATAGATTGTTGGATGCTTCAACAAGAGGGGGAATACTATGGAGGATTTAAAAGATAAGATTAGTGCGTTGGACAATAAGCAAAGTATTTATGTAAATATGAATTACGATGAACTGAAAGCACACCTTCAAGATGACGGCATTGATATGAAAGAATTTGAAAGAAAACACGGAACTGCCCCCATGAACGAACAAATGATTGAAATGCGAAAATTAGCAATGGCTACCGATAAATATGATATAGCGCACATAGAAGACAATATCCAGCAAATGAAGCGTGATATAGCGCAATTGGTAAAACAAGAATATAAAGAAGAAGACTTAAAACGATTAACTGATAAGGGTTTAACGTATATGAAAAATAAAGGCAAAGCGGACAAAACTCGCGTAATACGAAGAGAGGATAGAGCGCAAGCGGAGCAGGAATATAAGGAATGGAAAGAAAACCGAGAAGAGTGGGAGAGAAAACACCCAGATGATGCTTTAATAGAAACACAGATAGGCGACGAACACAAGATGCTTCTGCCACGAATAGGTAATGACCCCCGAAGTGTAGAAAGATTTGTTAATGCTATTATTAGAAGTATTCAAGAGATAATTATGAGTCCCAGACTTAATAGATTACTTAACCTTGCTACAGGTGCTGGGCGATATGGTGCGAACAGAATAATGTGGGGGCAGGTATTGAGATTAATTGCCAACAATCCACAACTACGTGCGATGAATGTTGGATTACTTGGAAGAAGAAGATCAGATGCTTTCAATGCCCTTTTGCTAACACTAGCAGGAAATGAAGCGCTAGAGAGATTGGGTTTGCCTCCTGCTAACCCTCGTTTAATCGCAAGCGGACAACAAAGAATAGGTGATTATATGTTGAAGGATATGCTGACAAGATTAGGCATACAAGTATCAACGTTGTTCGCATGGAATACATTTAAAGGAAGTGTTGAAACTACGGCCAAGATTGCTTTGTGGGAATTTCTAAAGCATGTGTATAATATATGGACTGCTCAACCAAATGCTCCTATTAAATTAGAAGAAGAACGAACTCATACTACTGGAAGTAATTATAATGGTGCGGGCACACGAGTGGAAAGTCGTCTTCAATTAGAAGATAGAACTCGTGGCAAATTTCCTTACATTCTACCAGCAGATGCTTTGGAATTAGTTGCTTTTGAACATGATTTATTGTATGCTACTGGTGATAAAAATGACGGACTCCGTCATGTCCAAAACTTCGCCGACCAACGATACTTTGAAAGAATTACCAATATGAGCGATTATCTAACGAGTAATGGATTGGCGAGCGAAGAAGTTGCTAAAACTATTTCTGACAATTACAATTCCATGCTCTCAAAAGCAGATATATCTAAAATGGCATTACAAGCACAAGGGAGAGTCCGCAGTGGAGTATCATATTTGGACGCGATGAAATTCTGGGAAACTATTAAATTAACACCTCCAGATGCGAAATACAATGCTTTTATACACAATGTAGACCAAACATTAAATTCTATGATTGGGGTTATGAATAATGTGGGCAGTTTTGATAAAGACACTAACTTTAAAGTAAATAAAATAGCCAATCCTGCTACATTCAGCAAACAATATGAAAACTTAGTAAATTCGTTTAATCAAATGGTGAAATCACAAGAAAAAGCGGATGGCGTGAAAGGATATTCTTTTATCGCACCAGCAAATGAAACTACAATTAATAATTTTATAGAAAAAATAAATACACAGAGCATAAAAGATATTCCACCAAGTATAGAAAAAGTATAAATCTTAGCGTTGAAGTCCCGATCGCATACTCAGACAATATGGTAGTAGCACCCAATTTTGATTCAATCGGACTGGGCAATAACTTGGCTGTACTTGATGATAAAGGCGCCCAAACGAGGCACTTAAAGGGATTTGTTAAATCGTTGAGAGCGAAGACTGGAAAGAAAATTAAACTTTCCAATTATGACGATCCAAAAGTTGGATGGGAAGAGGCCATCAAACAAGCACTAAATCAAGGTGCTAGTATATCAGACGTAGCAGACGCAGATGATATTTTGGATAAGAGAATTTACGAAGAAGTGAGGGGTAAATTGACACCAGACCAAATGAAGCAATTAGAGGATTTAGAATTGAGGGATGCGAGCGTGCCAAGAAAACAAATACCAATACCAACACCAGCACCGCAAGCAACACCAGCACCGCAAACCATGCCACCAGCACCGCAAACCATGCCACCGCAAACCATGCCACCGCAAACCATGCCACCGCAAACCATGCCACCGCAAACAACGCAAGCACCAGCACCACCAAATCCACAACCAGAGTATGAAGGAGGTGTTTATAAAAGTGGAACAAAACAGGGACTCCCATTCTGGGAGGAGAAAGTTAAAGATGAAAAACTTAAAGAAATGATGAAAGAATACAAAGTTTCAGATGACCCAGATCCAGCAACAACACCAAATCAAGCCATGGTTGATAGTATGAGAAGTATTGACCAATTGGTTGATAAGATTATGGGGAAATCTCCCGCCGATGAAAGAGAAGATATGTTAGCACTTATTCGTTTTCTAATGCCAAGCGACCAAAATGGAGGTATCGGCACTTCACAAACAAACCCACTTATTAAAGGCAACGAACTAAGACGCGATCGCATGCTAGACACCAAGAATGATTTTGAATCACTAGATAACACGCGTTATGGCAACACAAATAATCACTTTATGTTGAATAGATACAATAGAGCAGTCATCCAGACAAGAATGAAAGACAAAAGAGAGTTTCCAAAAATGAAACGAAAACTGACTAGAAACTTCCCCGCTGAAATCCCGCGACAAGTTCAAACTCGTCCAGAAAGAAAGGATTTTAAACCGCTCGTCAATCCTCCAAGTAATTATGCTTTTGGTAGTCCTTACTCTCCTTATTTCTATAATTATGCTTCACCACCCCAACCCTTTGGTGCTGAATATGATAATTATAGATATAATCCAAACTATTTTCAAAACCCATAATATAAGATATCTTATAATATAATATTAGATGCCTAAATCTATACGTAAAGGATTAATAGCAAACAAGTTGCCACGAAAAACACTTTTGAAGCAGAATCTGGAGAAAATCAACATAGAAAAAGCACACGAGGAATTTACCATTGACAGGCCAGTAATAACAGAGTTAGATAACAAAAAAACCGCCAAAATTTAAGAATGACTTAGAAATACAACCAATTAAAACACAAAGAGATGGCTTTGAATTGCTCCCTATTCAAAAAGAAGGAATATTGCCAGCAATGGGAACTATGGTTATATGCGCAAGCACTGGAGGAGGTAAATCAGTTATGATTTGTAATCTACTCGCAAATAAGAACATGTTGAAAGGATTTTATGATATAATAGTAGTCTTTTGCTTAAGTCCGTGCCCGATTTTGGAGGACACTCTCAAGTTAAAAAAAGAAGACATAATCAAAGAAGATAGGCCTGAGTTAATGAGAGAAATATTAACCAGACAAAAAGAGCTGATTAAAACTAAAGGGTTTAAGAAGGCACCAAAGATATTATTGTTGTTGGATGATATCGCGCAGAGTAAACCTTTTCTCAAATCAGAAGTGCTTACTGAGTTGTTTTTCGCTTCAACACATGCTAAGGTGTCAGTCTGGGTAGCAACGCAGAGTTATACACAACTCCCACGAAGAATAAGAATTAATTGCCATTGGATGATTATTTTTAATGGAGTAAGGCGGAGCGAACTTGACAGACTGGCAGATGAATATGAAAGTCCTTTTCTCACTAAAAAAGAATTTTACAATATGGTTAAATATGCTACGGCAGAACCTTATTCATTTCTAGCAATTAACAATACTGCTAGTGATAGAACAACCCAGTTTAGAAAGAATTTCTCTACTATATTACGATTAAATAAGGATAGAGACATGACAAACCTGTAAAAAAAATTAAATTAAATGGTTTTTTTTCGCCATAATATATGACATGACGGAATCAACTAAATTATACAAGACTTGCTATCAACAAGCAATCGCTATTTGGTATAAACAAAATGCGCAAGGAAAATTCGTAACGATTCGTAAAGGATCGCCCGAATACTTAGCAGTGAAGAAGATAGAAGAGGACATTAAGAGTGGCAAGATTAAGTGTCAATTAAAACCAAAAGTAAGCAAATCAGGAAGTAAGAACAATAAACAGCAACTAGACCAAATGCCAGATGAAGCATTAAAAAGAAAAATACCAGACATAGAATCGGCAAAAACTTCATTGCCTAAACCAAATGCCAGACCTATTGAGATGTCTCCAGCACTTAAGATTGAACAATCTTTACCCAAATCTGTCAATCCCATTCCTGTTGCTGTGCCGAAACACACTACCACAACACCCGCAAGTAAGATAGAAGCAATGGAAGATGCTTCTAAAGAAACTCCACCACCACCTAAGGAGGTTGCGCAAACTAATGACATTGATGTAAATCAAGCCATAGCGGATTTAAGAAAATGAAAGAGGAAAGAATTACGCACCAGAATTTACAAATTATGAAAAAAATAATTAATGGTAATTGATAAAATAATATATTATGCGGATATTTATATATTCGCATTTTTATAATGATTAAAAACTCAAGTGCTTCAAATCGTTTGCCAATTGGCTTTATCAACAAACTTAACGAAGCAAACCGACCAAAAAGTGATGGGTTTCAACTAAACCAGTTTGAATTGTGGAGTAGTCATGGTGCCCCATTAGTTAATCAACCATTAACTGAATTTGGCGATCTTGTCCCGTATGACAAGAGCACTATTCAAAACACATTAACAGACATTTCTGATAAAAAGAAAATGCGGATGTTGTTGATTTGGACACTGCTGTTAGCAGTTTGGCTTATTTAAAGAAAGCAGTTGAGAATGCTGAGGCAAGAGAGTTTCAATTGACTTCACCACAAGATGCGAGACTTGACAACATACAGAAATCAGTTGATTTTATTATACAATCCGTTTCAGGTGAATAAATAATTATTTTTAATTTCTATTATTATTTTTTTAGTATAGTAGCATTGCGAATTTTACAATCCCACAACCACACAAAAAAAATGGAAAGAAAGGAGATTGAAGTTACTGAGGAGTTGATGACCCTCAACAACCTCAGATATGAGTTGCCAGCAAGTCTGGCGCTCTCTGAACAGGGAAGTATTTTTAAAAAGAACTTCGCTGACCAGCAGACTTATACCAGTGATTCTGGAACTGAAATGATTTTTACATTACAGGCAAGCACTGATTTTGTTTATGGGAAGAATTGCTATTTGTCATTTGACATTATGGCCGAAGGATTGGTGGCCACTGATGGAAAAGATAATGTTGCTTGTGCTCTTGCTTTTCAGAACACTCCCGCTACCGCTATTTTTGAAAGATTTTTGCTAGAAAGCAAGGATGGTAGCGAACTTGAACGAATTGAAGATTTGAACAAGATGGTGCGAAATATTCTCCCTTGGCATTATCCTTTTGATTACCGCAGGCAAGCACAGATGGCTGGACAACGAGAATCAGTCAGTGTTAATGCTAATGTTACTGACCCTTCAGTTACTGATTTTGCACTTAATGCCCCCACCGCTGGTAGTGTTGCGACTGGCCAATATTTGAGAGTTTGTATTCCTCTTCATTACTTTTCGGGAGTGTTTAATGAGGAAACTCTCATTCCTCCCTCTCTGATTAGTGGTATGAGACTTCGTTTGACATTTGCACCAGTACATGAAGCATTGACTATTATTGGAACCTCTAATGGTGCGATTCCTACCGCATTTACTACTACTAATTTGAAATACAGCGTAGCAAATCCAGTTGTTATGTTGGGGACATTCTCTCTTGCTCCCGGTGTCCAGAGAAATATTTTGGAACAGATGGGAAGCAAGGATGGGCTCCCATACACTTATGAAACATATTATAACCAAAAGGCGAATCCGGGGGTGTCTGTTGATTTTAATCTTCAAGTGAATAAGGCCGTTGCTCGCGCTCAATGCTTGTATATCGTCAGCAAAATGTGCTCTCCGAAAATGCTAATATTGACAACTTGGGAACTGCTCAAATGCCTTACAGACAATATCAATGCCGTATTGGTGATTGGTATGCTCCGCAACAAAAGATGGAACTAGGAGGAAGTACAGATACTCTTGCCTCCGTTCAACGAGGATGCGCGGAATTGTATATCAACAATCTTCAAACGACTATGGGTATTCGCGATGCTTACATGTCTTCGTCTGTTTCTCTTGAAAAATTGGTATTCTGCTTCAGGCAAAACAGGACTTACATCCAACGCTGGTTTTGCTACTATTATCCAGACACTCAATCAGTCGCCACACATTGGAGCATCTGGTATCGCAGTCAATAATTCACGAACTGCGGAAGTCACTCTTCGTTATGCTTCTGATTATGCTGCTACAAATAAATCAATCACTGCTTGGTTGAAATATGTCAAAGTCGCGTCTATTTATCCTAGCAGATCAGTTGTTAAACAATAAAAAAATTAAAAATTAAAATACATTATGTTATAATATAGCAATGAGTTTTACGATAAGCAATCTTGAAGACGAGAAGCGAACAAAAAAAATTTTCCTCCTTCGCGTCTCCTCAAGCGATAAAACAGAAACAAAATCCGCTTCTACTCACAATGGCCGTTTCGTCGTTGATTTACCAGCAACTGGTCGTAATATTGATATAATCAGTGCTTATGTCGTTAAAAGTATCTCTATTCCAAACGTTTTCCCAAACATACCGAGTTATGCCAACACTCTCACATTGATTAAAACAACTGGATCGGCTACAAAAAACGGCAATCGTAACAGAAAATCAATACACCATTGATACATTTATTACCGCCCTTCAAACTGCGATTAATTCAGCAATTACCCCCAACTCTGTAGTTATAACTTTGAACTCCGTTAATAAATTGAATTTCGCTTTCACTGGTGATACGTATGCTTTTTGATTACGATAACAGCACTATTAGCGACAAGATAGGACTAACTGCCGATATCTCGGCGGCGGCGAGTAGCACAATGCAATCCATAGTCAATCTAATCGGTGAAACGGCCGTTTATGTGCATAGCCGTGCTTTAAATCAGTCTGGTTTAGTTGAAGCAAATGGTAATTTCTCTGTCGTTGGTAAATGTAATTTAGATAAGCCCTATGGAGTCCAGTGCTACTTTGAATCGTCAAACGATGTTGCCGATTATGTGCCATTTAATACAACGAAAAGTTTAAGAACTATTGACATCGTCATTAGAAATGCGAGTGGCAATGTGCTTGAATGTCCTGTCAATTTTGAAGTTAGTATTCTCTTGAAGGCGTATCATGCGTAATAAAAAAAGAATACATAGATATAATGTCATTTATAGAAAATTTAGACGTATATGTTAATAAAAAACATCAACTCACGCCGCCGACGACAACATAAAAAACAAATCCCCTGCGGTGTTAATATTGACCAATTCTACATATATTTGAAGAGAAATCACGCGCGTATAACAGAAAAGTTAATCAAGGATAAGGGGTTTGAATACATAAAAAAAATGTCAATAGAGATCGAAAAGAAAGTTGATGCGCAAATACAATATTCTATGATATAATATTTTGCCATAAATAAACCCTTCTTTTTTTTGTTTAAATCTGATCTTCAATCCAGTTTAATGAAGCGTAAATGCTCGCCGTTCCACCGCTCGTATTTTGTGCGGATATAGTAAATGTCTTACCTGACCCTATCTTGATATTATATTGAGACAAATCAATGTATATAGATGAACCACCAGACAACACATATGTGAATATCACACTTGCACCTGTTCTTGTTGTCCCCGCTGTATCAACCTCTGCTAACGATGTGTTTGTATCGTAATTTGAATAAGAAGGTGTTCCTCCTAATGTGGTATTAAGAATAATTCTCGCGATACACGTTTTAGTATCTGAATTGCTGATACACAAATTCTCAAAGTAGATTATGTTATAATTCGTTTTGCTGTTGAATGTGGCGCGGTTTCTAATAGTAAATATGGCATTCTCAGTTGCTCCTATAGTTTTAACCGAATCATACGAATTGGTTATAGCAATAGTCCTATCAATATTCCCTTCAACTGCTAAAAACATACTCGCTGTTTTCATTACAACGGATGCCAGACTTGACGAATACGCCTTCGCATAAATAGCAAACGCCGCCTGATCCAATGATGGAGTGGTAGCAGTGCTTGCGTATTTAATCGCATGAATTACTTCCATTCGTCCAGTGCGCGGGTTTTTAATTTTGAATGTAATTTGACCGCTACCCAGATATTGGACGACTATTTCAAACACATTCAATTTGGTAAAATCAATCGCGGGGAAGTTTCCAGTATTATTACATTTATCAACATTCCACGCATATTGACTGACCACATTTTCTACACTTCCAGCCGTTCTTACAACAGACATTCCCAAACTTGATTGTCTAAAACATAAATTGTCTGCTGGTGTGCCTATGCCAATATCGCAATTGAAACTATCTGCGGCGATAGATGATGGAAACAATGCGGAGAATCTAGCAACTAAACCCATACCACTTCTATATTTGGCTCGCTCAATAGTCGTAATCTGCGCGGTTGAATGACCCGAGGCCGATGTAGTCAAAACCGCCATTGAATTAGCAATTGATACCACCCCGCCGTTGGTTTCTGTTTTGTCAAAGAAACGTGTATTAATACCATATGTGAATACATTTTGTAATACTGGCGACAGAGTAGCCGTTCGCAATTCTCCGAAGGCGGTTGTTGGTAGTGCGTCTCTTATAGCATCCGTTGATAATGAAGAAGAAGATGACGATGTAGTTGATGACGATGTCGTATTTGTGCTTTGACCAAAAATGTTCATTTTTTGTTATATAATATGTAATATAAAACATGTCAATAATAATACGCGAATTGCCGAGTGATATAGTTGGATACATAAGGACATTCGTTTATTCAGAAATGCCCCAGCCGAAATATGGAGAAGAATTTTGTAATATATGCGGTTTGTCTCGCACATTTCAGTCGCACCCCCCAATTATAGCGGGCAATTTTTATGGTGTAGATAGTATTGAGTTTTTCACAATCTGCTCCATTAAATGCTATAGACGAGAGTCTAATCTTAGAGCAAGATATGGAGAACCGCCTTTAGTCGTTGTTAAGTATTAGCCTTCTTTTTATTTCTAGTGCTTCTTCTTAATGGTGCTTTTGTTTCCTCTTCTTTTTTCGCTTCGCTCTTCGTCGCTTCGCCCCTCTTCTCTTTAATAAAAGTATTGACAATAACGGCTCCAATCCCGCTTAATTTTCGTAGTTTAGTATTTGTAATATTCGGGTTATCATTGTAAATCTGCTCAAGCAATTTATACTTATCCTCTCTGCTAGCACTTTTACCTAATGGTTGATATTTACATTCTTCGTCTCCGTTTTCGCTTTTAATTTCATTAGTATTATTTAAATTCAAATATAAATCTATTTTGCGTCTCAACTCCTCTAATTCTGTTTTAATCCCTTCTGCCTTAATTTCTTCAGGGTCGGCCACATTAACCCAACTATAACTAAAACTGGTGAGCATATCGCCGTGCCCCAATACATTGCTTACCCACGTATTAAAATTCTCTAATTTCGGATTGGCGAAATTACTATACGACAAACTAGCATATAGTTTTCGCAACATACTGCTTTTCTGCGTGTATTCTGATAGCCAAGGGAAGATTTTGATAATTCTTTTGTTTAGTTCATTATTCTTTTGTTTATCAAGCACCCCTTCGCTGTTGATGATAACTGCTTTTTTCTTTTTGAAATGGTTTCGTATTGAATTTACTTGTTCTATTACAAACTGGGGAGTAAAAAGGACAACAGGCCTCTCAGTCCAATTCTTTTTTTGTCCTTCTCTCTTTTTCGCTAGGTTATTCACTCGCAACCAACTCGGTTTATCTGGTATTAATTCATATGTGTTTTTGTCAAATATTTCCGCAGGCCTTGCTCCAATTGCTATCATCAAAGCAAGTAGTTTAAGATAAGGGTCATTACTTAATATCATATCATTCATTTTAGCCATTACATCACGGACATCAATTTGTATTTTTTGTTCATTTTTGGCTTTGACATCTTTCTTATATCCCTCAACGATATCAATTCGCTCGTCTTCATTTAGATTAAAATACTTATCAAGTTTGCTCATTTCATATACTTTTTCGCTTTGGTAAGGCTCTATCGCTTTCTTTCTCACCTCAGAAAGTCTTTGTCGCCTACTATTCAAATTTGGATACACGATAGCATATTTTGGATATATTACTTTAAGTGCCTCAAGCACCTCTTCATCACTAGTTGGTGTGCTAAATAAAGATATAATAGCATTATGAAAGGCTATACTTGGTTTTAATTCGCTATCGTAGAAGTTGGACACCACTTCATACATTTTACTTTCGGTAGTAGCAACTCTTAACTGCCTAACAAACTTCCTGTCATCTTCGCTCCACATCTTAGTGTATAAAAGACAAGTCTATTTTTTTATATTAAATTATGTTCGTCAATTCTTTTTTTCGCTGTTTCAAATATGTTTTTATCTTTCTCAATACCTATAAATCGCCGTTTAGTATTCATGCAGGCTATGCCCGTTGTCCCGCTCCCCATCGTAAAGTCTAGCACAGCGTCGCCTTCATTTGAATATGTTTTAATTAGCCATTCACATAGTTCTACTGGTTTTTGTGCGGAGTGTAGTGATTTGTGAGGATTGTTGAATTTCAAGATTGAATGAGGAAAGCGGTCGCCTTTATTGTTTATCGGTTCTCCCGTATATATATATCATTTTTTGTAAAAATATCCCACATTATCTCTTACATTTGTTTTATATGGTGTTCCTTCTATCTTCTGCGGGTTGTATGTTAATCTTTCTCCCTTTGGTCTGCTCTGCTTTGCAAATACATATATCATTTCGTGTTTTCTTAGTGGTCTTTTATTAGAATGTAAAAAACCGACTTTTTTTTACTTTTTTCCCATATAAGATCATACTTAAACCACTTCTCGTTGGATTGAATGAGTTTGTAGCCAAAGTTAGTAGTTGTAAAGAATATATATACGCAATTCTGCTTACATACTTTTTTAAGTTCTACCCACATTTGCTTTAAGTCTATGGCGGTATCCCATTCGCAACGAATTTGCCCATATGGCAAATCAACTAAAACTAAATTAACTTTTTCTTCTATCTTTGGTATCTGTTCCAAACAATCCGCATTGAAAAGTTTTGTATCCATTTAAAAAAAGTGTATAGTAGGGGATACCCCACACCTTGGAAAATTTTCAAAAAGTTAATAAAAGGTTGGACAGGTTGGACAATATAAAAAATGTGTAATACGAAGAAGAATTATATAATAAATATTGAAATTTAATAAGGAAAAAGTGTCCAACCTTTAAAAAACAGGGTTGGACACGGCCAACCTTGGGGTTGGCCACCAATAGGAGAAGACATTTCACCCACCCTGCTCTTATATTCATCTCTCGCTTGCTCATTGAATTACATATTAAGTATTAAGCACATACTATGTATAGTATAAAGTATGAGTTATACCATAGAAGAACTAAAGGTTTTTCTAAACGCTCCCGATCCCCGACAGCAACGATACAGGGAAAGATATCAAATGAAACACAAGGAGAAGATTAAAGAACAGCGAAAAAAATACAGGGAAAATTACAAGGAGAAGATTAAAGAACAACGAAAAAAATATAGAGAAGCAAACAAGGATAAGATAAATAAACAGCGAAGGGAATACTACACATTAAACAAGGATAAGATTCAAGATTACCAAAAGAAATACAGAGACACTAATAAGGAAATATTAGATAAATACAAAGAAGAATATCTCAAGCAGAAAGAGGAAGAGGCAGAGAAGCAGAAAGAGGAGCAGATGGAGAAAATGACGGAGGAGCAAAGGGAGGAGCAGAGAGAAATGGAATCTAACATTGAATTTTTAAGGTCTCTCCAATTTTAATCATATCAGCAAATAATATCGTTATGGCTGAGCCGATGCCACTAATTTTGGTCAAAAAAGGAAATCCCCGCGAATATTACCTGTGACTCGCCCACACAATGAGGTACGTATCTCAAGTAAAAAAAAAACACAATGAGGTACGTATCTTGCTCCCAAATACCCAAAAACCTACGATCTGTTGATTTCGTGGATCCACAGAATTTCACTTTTTTGTATCTCCCCCCCAACCCCCCATTTTTGTGGTGTGATCATTTATGTATTCACGACTTGTCCAACCGCAAAGTATAAAACAAGCCTTAAAAACATAAAAAACCAACATTAGACATATAGAAAACATACATAGAAAATAAAAAAGTGTCAAATGTTTAACATAAATTTTTCTAACTGAGCACATTAAGAGAGATTTTGACGAAAAGACACATAAACCATATACACGCAGTTTATATATATTTTTATGAAATAAAAATATGGTTTATGTGTCCTTTCGTCAAAATCTCTTAATGTGCTCAGTTAGAAAAATTTATGTTAAACATTTGACACTTTTTTATTTTCTATGTATGTTTTCTATATGTCTAATGTTGGTTTTTTATGTTTTTAAGGCTTGTTTTATACTTTGCGGTTGGACAAGTCGTGAATACATAAATATATATATATATATATATATATGTGTGTGTGTGTGTGTGTATTCTAATATATATAATATTATAGTAGTATAGGGGGCCACTTCAAGATACTTTTTCAAGACATACCCCACCCCACCACAGAGACACACACCGGCCGGCCCGCAGGGACAAAATGGCAATTGAAACCGTTACATTTAATATTTAAAATAATACTGTTAAAATATAAAGACACATAGAAGATGACTAACGAGGACACCAAGCCAAGGTTTAGAATTTCAAAAGGATGTATTATGATAAAGAATAATGAAAAGAGGCCGATGGTAAAAATTCAATGGAGAGAAGGAGGTAAAACGATGTGTAAGAGTTTTACTATTGGAAAACGAAGATCCCAAGAACAAGCAATGGAAGAAGCAAAGAAATACCACGAGGAAAAAGTAAAACCAAAGTATGATGAATGGAAAGTTAATTATGATAAGGAAACAAAAGAAATCAAAAAAGAAAAGAAAAGGAATCGGAAGAAGAAAACATTCAAGTGTGAATGCGGAGCTGAAATAAATAGGAGTAGCAAAGCAAGACATATGAAATCAAAAATTCACACAGCATCGCCCGCCCTGGCCGCCCAGCCCTAATTATCATCTATACACAGGCGAGCTCCCTATATATAGAACACAAGCGGGCAGACAATGGCAGAGACTACAAAATTTGAATGCGAATGCGGTTCCATAATTAATGTCTCGGGAATACGAAGACATAATAAAAAAAAAACACAAAAGATTTGATTTTGAAGGATTTAGGAGAATGTTGGAATTGACTAAGCACATTCCAATTGGAGAAAATACAATTGTTGAAAAACAAGAAATTGTTGAAAAACAAGAAATTGTTGAAAAAAAAAGAAATTAATGAAAACCAAAAAGACAAAAAAAAATCAGATGTTAAACTATTTTATATTTCTAGCGATGAAATCAGAGCTGGGCTTTGGAAAAATCTTAACCCTAAATCAGCAAAAACTGGTGAAGGTTTAATAGATTGGTTGAAAAGGGAAAAAAGAGAAAGAGAAGCCACGCCCGCCCCGACCGCACCGCCCGCCCCGCCCTAATTTCCATCTAAACACAGGGCCCCCCGTATATATAGACACGGGGGCACACGGCGACCACGGCGGGGGCAGACGATTGAGATCATTATTTAATTTCCAAAAAAAATTTGTTAACCAATATATATAAGATGGAGACACACACTTACAACGGTAAGACTTATAGGTTGGACAAATTTAGGGAACAAAAAATTAATTATGAAATCAAAAGGGTCAGGGGTCAAGATGTGCTGAGACGAGAAAGTATAAGGTGGATACAACAACGGCCCAAAATTACTTGAACCGAGTAAGAGGTGCTGTTTACTTTGAGGAACAGAAACAAGGTATTCCAGTAGCACCACCATTACCGCCTCAGTTTGAAGCGAAAGTGAGAGAAAGAAAAGAAAAGGTGAAAGACCTAATGCGGTATGCTAACTATGAAATCAAACACGTTGACAGAAGGAAGCACACACTAGGCATTAATGAAAGCCTGTATTGGGTTAGGATTAGAGGCAACTTTACTTCATTCAGTATGGAAGATGTAGTAAAGTTTATTGAGATAATTCTAAACGACTTTATTAAAAGACAGAGACAAGGTAATATGGTAAGTCTAAGTATCAAGTTTGTAGATTACTATGGAGCAGTATCTACTGGTTTGAAAAAGCTTAACGAGATTTCTGTCAGCGATGTTTTAGAAAGACTGTCGGCATTATTTCAAAGCAACGAAAGCCTTTATACAGACGAAAAGGGAACCAATATGGATAAGTTTAGGTTCGTTTTGAAATTGAAATGCCGAGGGGAGGAACGAGGCTTCAAATAATTAATAAGTTGGATGTATATAAAAAGAGAGGGGTAATTCAAATTAATAATACAGACAACATATGCTTAGCCAGAGCAATTGTTGTAGTAAAAACAAAAAAAGAAAAACACGAAAAATATCCACAGGTTATGAAAGGTAGAAAGATACAGGAGGAGATGGCTTTGAAACTACACGAAAATGCGAAAGTTATTCAGGATGTGTGCGGTATTCCTGAAATCAATACATTTGCTATCCACATTAAATACAATATCGTTATTGTTGAATTTCCTGACAAGATTGTTTATAAGACTGACCTGCTTAATGAAAAGGGCGAGCGACTTACGAACCTTTACATACTTAAGACAGAGAACCACTACGATGCGATAACTAATATGAAGTCTTTGCTAGGCAAAAAGAATTTCTGTGAGTTATGTCTAAGGGGATACAAAAAAAGGCACGCCTGCGAAGCCACTTGTAATATCTGCGAAACCAAAGGTTGTAAAGGTATTAACGATAAAAGCAATTGGACTGATTGCTATTCGTGTAATAGAAAGTTTCCAAATACTGTATGTTTCAACAACCACAAGAAGACGAATTGCGATATCAAAGCTAAATGTCTTTCGTGCGGACTTAATTACAGGAGAAAGGACGAACACAAATGCGGTTATGCGAAATGTCGTAATTGTAAGGAACTGAAACCACTTGAGCACCAATGCGAAATCGTGAAGAAAGAGATATTACCTTTTTCAGAGAAATACATATTCTTTGATTTTGAAGCGACACAGGATACGGGCGAGCACATAGTCAATCACGCGGAAAGTCAGTATTTTGATGCTAAGGAACCACCCGTCATTCATAAGAACATTGATGATTTCTGTAAGTGGGCTTTTGAATCTAAGCACAACGGCTTTACATTCATTGCTCATAACAGTCGTGGTTATGACTGCCAGTTTATTCTTAAATGGTTAGTGGATAACGGACAGGTACCATTCGTCATATATCAAGGCGGTAAGATAATGATGATGACTTTGAAGAAATACCGTTTCATTGATAGTTTGAGTTTCCTTACGATGCCTCTGGCTGATTTTCCTAAAACATTCGGATTGAAAGAACTTAAAAAGGGCTTCTTCCCTCACTTCTTCAACACGGACAAGAGTAATAATTATGTTGGTGTTATGCCTCATAAGAAGCACTACGGATACGACACGATGAAAGATAAGAAGAGAGCGGAATTCTTAGAATGGTATGAAAGCCAAAGAAACAACACATTTGATATGCGAAAGGAAATCGCGGAATACTGTCATAGCGATGTTGATATATTGAGAAGGGGTTGTATGGATTTTAGAAAGCAGTTTTTAGAATTCGGTATTGACCCGTTTCAATATACAACTATTGCGAGTTGTGTTATGGCTTTGTATCGTGCTAAGTTTATGCCAGAGAATTCAATTGCTGTGTTGAAGGCGGAAAAGCAAAACAGGATTACCTCTCGGGCTTGTGTTGAATGGATAGCTTACAGAAGCAGGTTAGACCAAACGGATATCAAACACGCATTCAATGGCGGTGAAAAAATGTTTAATTTAGGACAGTCAAATGTTTATGTTGATGGCTGGGACGAAAAGACGAAAACCGCTTATGAGTTTTACGGGTGTCATTGGCACGGATGTCAGAAATGCTACAACAGCAATACATTGAATATTAAGAAAAATAAGACTATGGGAGAACTATGTAAAAAAACAAAAGAAAGAGAAGTTTTATTAAGCAAACTTTTTGGAGTATCAAAAGTTATTACTATCTGGCAATGTGAATGGAGATTAATGAAAACAAGTGAAAGCCTAGCGGAAGATACGAACGAACGAATTACTGAACAAGAAGGACTGAACCCGCGAGAGGCGATGTTTGGGGGTAGAACGGATGCTCTAACATTGTATTGGAAGTCTAGACATAACAGCGAATACGCAAAATACATTGACATATGCTCTCTGTATCCTACCGTTATTTTACGACCTTTACCCTAGCGGACACCACGAAATCATACGGCCCTCAAATGACGACGACCGAAAAGATATGAAAAACAAAATCATAAACAGAGAATATTTCGGAGTGGCTAAGATTAAGATGCTACCGCCGAGAAAATTACTACACCCCGTTTTACCTAAGGCGGATAGAGGAAAACTGATGTATTACTTATGCGACAAGTGCGGAATGACTGAGCAAAAGGATGAATGTAAGCACACCGATAACGAGCGAGCAATAACTGGCACTTGGGCAACTCCTGAAATCTGCAAAGCCTTAGACAAAGGCTACAAGCTAATTAAGGTATATGAGGTATGGCACTGGAAGGAGCAGAGCAGTAGCCTGTTCAAAAATTACATAAAAACTTTCTTAAAGGTTAAACAAGAGTCAAGCGGATATCCTGACGGATGTATTACAGAGGAACAAAAAAGAAACTACATTTACAGTATGGAAGTCAAGATGGGTATTAAGATGGACGAAAACAAAATAGAAGAAAACCCAGGACGGCGAGCGGTTGCTAAGTTGTGCTTGAATAGCCTGTGGGGCAAGTTTGGTGAAAAGCAAAACAAAACTCAAAACAAAATGATTAAAGATAAAGATACCTTATACAAGTTAATGAACGACAAGTCAGTTGATAACATAAACATAAACATTATCAACGACAAAATAATAGAAGCGAGTTATGACCTTAAACAGGATGCGGTAAGCGACCCCGTAAAAACAAATATTGTAGTTGCTTATTTACGACCTGCCACGCGAGGATTAGACTATATGAGATGATGGACAAACTAGACAACAGAGTTCTATACCACGATACAGTGTCATATACACAACAGACTTAACGAAAGGCGAAACAGATGTGAAAACGGGTAAGTTGTTAGGCGAATGGACGGACGAACTACACGGAGCAAAGATTATGACCTTTATCGGAGGCGAACCAAAGTGTTATGGATATGTCTTAGATAACGGCAAAGCAAGTATGAAAGTCAAAGGCTTTAGTATGAATTATGAAAACAATAAATCATTAAATTTACCAAATATGTCAAGTGTCATTAGTTGCGGACTTGGAATTAAAAACAACGACCTTATTGAAAACGGCAAGAATGAATTGTTAGAGTTGCTTAAGACTCAGGAAGAAAAATCGATTGCTAAACGAATTGAAAAATCTGGTAAAGTTGTTATTGTAGAGAACAGCAAGATAACAAGAGATAAACAACAGAAAAAAATAACAAGCGAATACTTAGAAAAAATATTCAGCTTTACTTACACCAAAAGAAATATTATAGGTATTGTAGATAATGCGATTGAAACTAGGCCATTCGGTTATTAAATGTAGGGGCAAGCCCCTACAACCCCAAGGGGGTTTGATTGCGAAGCTCCGCTTCTCAAAGCGGGAAGGGGTTTCCCCTTTCTAATGAAAAAGCAATAAAAAGAAAAATTTATTTTTTTGCCTTTTTGCCACTACCCTTGAAGCTCCTTATTGTATGAATTCCTTTCTTTGGTTTCACTAACTTAGTATTTACAGCCGTAGCTCCTAACAATGAAACAGGATCAAATGCGGTTCGGTAGTTCGTGGTTAGCTTCGTGGTCTTCGCCCTTTTACCTTTTGGATTTACTTTAACGGCCACTCTGTCAATTACTCCTTCAATGAGGTCTCTTGTGCTACTGCCTTTATTGTATGTTGTAGCCTTCCCAGTCTGTCGGCTTAAATCTTTTGCTATTGTGCCACCTAACGAATGACCCGTAAGCTCTACATTATCCTTACCATATTTCTTTATGACTTCATTAACCAGCTTCTGCTCTTCTTTGTATCTCGGTGTTCTTTTTAATACTCCCTTTACCAAGGCGACATCTGTGAGTAAGTCCCGCTTATCTACTGAACCTCTAAATGCCACAATCGCTTTACCATCTTTTTCATACACTGTTGATTTTTCTTTGCTGGCAACTGGTTTCATCCGTCAGCACCCTTTCTATCCGACGAAGACAAATAGACATCCTCCGACAACTCCGCACTGCCTCCCTTCTGCCTTCTGTATGCCTTACCTGCCTTTTTCAATGCTTCACCATAGCTTATGTTATGCTTAGCAGAGTAAGCCTTAACGAAGACAATCCACTCGGACATTCGCGGAGACTTCGCCTCCGCACCTCCAAGGGTTTTGTGAAACTTTTTCAAAAGTTTCTATATAATTATTTATTTTTAATTTTTTTATATTACCCTATATATACTACCCTACTATGACCACCCTAACAAGACTGTGCGAGAAGTTCCAAAAACTTTCCATTAAAGGAGAAAAAAAATCCTTCTCGTTGGAAGATGTTCAAAAGGTAATCCACGACGAAATAAAAGCGATTGAAGAAAAGAGAAATACACAGCCGAAAGACACTTTTCAATTTGGCAAATACCGCGGAAAGAAGTTTGAAGATATCGCAAAGATTGACAAGCCGTATATTGAATGGTTAGTTCGTCAGCCGTGGTGCCGAAATACGGCTGAATTGAAAAAGTATTTGTAGGGGCAAGCCCCTACGACCCCGCCGTTGGGTATTTGTTTTTTTTGTTTTTTGTTTGGTAAATCACTAAGTCAGCATCGGAGGGGGTTGTAGGGGGCGAAGACCCCTACTGATCTTCTAAGTAATTAACGATAACACTCACATTTCCTCCATTGTTGGGAGTTGATACAGACTTTTGTAAAAATGTTAGATTTTCACCGGGAGAGAGTTGAATGTCGTAAGTTCGCAGGTCAATAAGCTGGCTAGAAGTAGCATTAACATAAAGTTTAAGGATGACATCCGATATAGTGGCACCGCCAACGGCAGTCGCAGCGATGTCCTTTGATACCATTGAAGTTTTTGTATCAATATCCGCGAAGTTCTCAGCCGTAAGTGTCCCAGTCGTTTTCACAATCCGCACTATATTAACTTTGGTGTCTTCGTTTGATATGCTCACGAGAGATGGATAAACAATTGAATAATTGGTCACACCATTAAAAGTTGTTTTATTTTTTATGCTAATAATTGGGCTTTCCGTTGTGCTAGCTGGCTCACTACCTTCCGCTTCGTTTGATATGCTTGAATTAATAGTGTTGGTGCCCTCAATAAACATACTACAACTGGCTGTTTTTAATATTTGATTAGCATTACCAGTTCCATAATTTCTGATACAAGCCGAAAAAGGTAGGGTTGTATTTGAAAGACTAACACCCACATTCGCATTCGCATACCTAATTGTATGAACCAGCTGAAATTCTCCACTTGATGGATTTTCTATGTAGAACCTTATAGCACCAAAGCCAAGATATTGAAATTTAATTTGGAATACATTCCCTTTGGCCCAGTCTAAGGCGGACATAATTTTAGTCCCATCACACGGGTCATCCCAGGTCGCCTGGGAAAAAAGTGTCGGCACCCCTCCTTTAACACTGGCGATATTCATACCAGTCGCTTTTATTTGTAAAAATAGAATCCATTAGTAAAATCACTTTCACCTATGCCGATATATGAATTGTAGTCTTTCGTTTCATCAGTATTCCATAAAGCAGTAAATCGTGTTAGAACTCCCATACCAGTTCTGTATTTAATTCTTTTTTTACTCGTCAATACAGCATTCGCGGTCGTCTTCACATCTGTTTTAAGTTCGGCCATATTCGCATTAAATGAAATGGTAGCATCAGTTTGAGCTAATGTCCATATCCGTGTATTGATAGTGTATGGAACAATCTCTTGTAATACTGGTGTTAATTGACCGACCAATGCTTCGCCGAAAGCGGTTTTCATACTATTGGTTTCAACATTGCCATCGTAGCCGACTTTGACATTAATGAAGTCTCCGTCAAGGTCTTGTGCTATCAAATTTCTCTGATGACTTATTGTAGGTGCTTTGAAAGATTTAAAAAATCTTTCAGCAAAGGGTTTTGATGAAACTTTTCCAAAAGTTTCACTCCTACGACCTCAAAAAAATGTTTTGTTAGAGTTCCTATATTAACAAAAAAATAAATAATCTATCAAAATTAATTACTACCTATTACTTCACTGGCGGGGTTGTAGGGGGAGCAGGCCCCTATTTAATTTCTGGTAATGGTGCCATTCTTAACATTTACTTCTTGCTGAGTTACGACAAATGTGTAATGATTGGCCGCAATATTAGCAGTGGTAGCAATAAACTCCCATCGTCGCTCGGTGTCTAGACTTAATCCGCTGACTTCATTTTGGTCCTTGCTCCACAGAGGGCGGGTATTGTCAAAGCTATCGCACCAAACCCAGTTGTATTGATAAAAATTGCTATTCATCAAAGAAGAGCCTTCCAACTTCGGTTTAAAATACATATAGTCTTCTAGTTTTCCAGTTTGACAATCAACATTGAATTCTTGAAGTCGTGGTCCGTCTAGTGTGGTACAAAAAGTTTGGACCTTAGCACCGAGCAGGTTGCTATTGTCATAAGCAGTGTTCTTATTTTCGGTTGTGTTGAAAACAGAGTGATAAATTTTCTTAATTCGCCGTCTGTGGCCTCTGTCAAATCTAAGTATAACATTTTGAGAAGTTGAAGCTACTCCGACAGTGTTTTCGTACAAATAAGAATAATCAATGTTGAAGCTCATACCTTCGGGGCTCATAATCTTCTGTTGAATTGATTGAACGACATCGGGGTTAGTTTCAACAGCTAAGAAAAGGCTGAGATTAGTAATAGTAACATTTGAATCCGCCACCGCAACAGTGCCTCCACCAGTAGAAAGAGCATCATTGTTATAATAAAAGATTTTGGGTGTCTGTTGCCAAACAATCCGCAAAGTCAAAATTTCTGGAAACATAATAGTTTTATCCAGAGCGAAAATAGTATTGTAAAGCATTCCAAGATTAATCTTAACATTAACACTCGGACTGGCATTATTAATAGTTCCAGCTGAAAAATACTTAGCCTCATTAAAAGCAACATTAACGAACTTACTCGTGCCAGTCTCATTCGCAATAAGGGTATCATCGTGTCGGCGGGCATTTGTGGAGGGTTGTGCCATCCAAGCCTTTAATGCGGCCTGAACCTGAGCCTTAGCAACATCAATGCCCGTATCAATGTTTGCAGCCGCATTTCCTGCTACTGCCGAAGCGGTCAATGCTGTTTGTAATGCTGCCAACCTTGTAGCAACGCTAGCGGGTTGAAATGTAGTTGTAGCATTACACTTTTGAAGCATACAACCAGCTCCACTTCCACTATCGTGGTTTTCCAAAGCGAGTAAATCGTCAATCGAGGTTTCGGGTTTCCAAATCATCTTGGTTATATTTCCGACTTCGTTAATGTCGCACAGATAAACACCGCCTCTCGTGATCAATTGAACTTGTCTAATTGGGGCCAAGCAATCCATAAAGCATTTATTGTAGTTTCCAGCCTTCGCATCAGGAGCATAATTAAAACTCAAAACAGAGCGAGCCAAGTTAAACGGGCGGCTGATAAGGTCAAAGTTGCTTTCCTGTCCTCCTGCGGTAGACACAGTGATATTAATAGAACCCTCACGAGGGGTAAGCTTATTCAAACGATAAGAAGCACTGATGTAGTCAGTCCTGCTAAAATCTAGTTCGCCTCCGTGTTGTGTAGGCATTTTTGTGTAAGTGCTTTTTTTCAAAAACCACTTACGAACTCAAAAAAGATTTTTAAAAGGTCGCTATATATTTTAATATGAGAAAAAAAAATTAATTAATTACCTTGATTTAAGCAGATTAAAAAATGATGTAAATAAATTAAAATAATTCGTCTCGCGGTAAATCAACAATGTCATAACAATGCCGAGGCCGTTGAGATTAACTGGTTGGTCGTTTTCGTCAGTCAAGTAAAACCGATACACATTGCTTGAACTAGTAGATAACCGTTTGCCGTATTCACTACCCGAGCCATCATAGATAACAGAGCCGAACGGGATTTCATTTGCCGTGTATATTTCTTGGAGCACGTGATTATCGCCTTCGCCGACAAAATCTGACTGTAAATATAATGCTTTTTCGCCAGTCAAGATTATGACATTCGGCGACCTAATGGTATTATTAGCAAAGAAATATGTTGAGTCGCGGTCAAAACCCATTACTTCGTGGATACGTGTTTCGGTGTCAAATATAAACCGCGGTTGAATGCCTAGGTTGTTAGCTACTGTAAATAATAGCTTACCGTCTTCTGGGTCGGTGTTTGTGTTGTTGCTCGTAACGGCGTATATGTAGTTGTTGGGGCTGTCTGCCGTTAGCACTTCAGCCAGTTTATTTTTTAAGTTGTTCATCGTGTAGTTGCCCTCGGGTATCGTAATAAGCGCCTCATAGCCATCTTCACTCAGAGTAAAAGTGTTATAAGGACTTGCCACAGAGTAATACGACTTCGGCACGTAGATATGTAAAATTTTACAATGGGTAGGATTGTCTAGCGATTTCATATCAATGGAGTGAGTAAAATCACTGTCCGTGCCGTTTATCCTATTTTTGCTGTTGACATAGTAAATGTTTGAGCTCCTGCCTCCCCTATATTCCATAGTAAGTGCTTTTTTTTTCAAAAAAACCACTTACAATCTCAAAAAAACTATACTGTATATATTAGAAAATATATTTTTTGTTTTAATTACATACCACAACGGAGGGGGTATGCTTTGAGAAGCATAGCTTCGCAATGCGGGGGACGAAGGCCCCTGCTAAATGAAAGTGTCAAAACCATACCCGTTCTGAGCTTTCAACTCCTCCGCTTCTTTTTCTTTTAAGTCTGTCCAACCGCTGGCGAATTTAAACCCATTACCTTTCGCCCGCTCTAACAAAAACCTAATACTATGCCACCCGCAGGTATCTGTTGTGTTGCTTTGGTTTTTAACCTGATTAACCTTCATAAGCAGATATGTGTTCGGCTTACTCTTGTCAATAAGCTGTTTCATTTGGTGTAGAAATAGCTCAGTCGGCTTATACAGTGCGAGAGGGTCGTAGATTTCAATAGAGTCGTCTTTAATTAAGTCAACCCAAACAGCAATCCAATGTGAGCCTGGTTGACTAGACTTATCCAAGTTCATTATAAAACCATACTTCTTTCTTTTTTCTGGTTTCAGTTTGTTTATTTCATCGCTGGCTACCGTGCCGATATACCATTCGTGCTTTTTCATAATGTTGTCTATTTTGTCCGTCATTAAACCTCTGCCTGCCCCCGCTTGCTCATCTACTGCCCCATCTACTGCCCCCGTTTGCTCATCTACTGCCCCATCTACCTCTGGTGGTTGAATTTCTGGCGGTTGAACTTCTGGCATATTTTCTGGCGGTTGAACTTCCTCCGTCAGTTGAATACCGAGATTATTTGAAACTTGATTTTTAATGTTTGGGTCGCTTCTCATTTCGGTTACTAAGTTATTTACATAATCCTTCTTCTTCATTTTTTTTCTGTATTTGCCCTTCTTTAAATATTTCTTAATTGTTGCTATCGTTAAAAGTTTGTGTATTAATTCCTCCATCGTTTTTGCCCCAGCACCCGTTTGGTTTATTCCCAAATAATCGGCTAGTTTCTTTCTCATTTCATTCTGGTCTATTCCTAAATCAATACCTTCATCTACTATAACTTGTGCCATACCTGCAGTCGTGTGTTTTCCTTTAACTTTTTTTGGTGGTGGTTTGCCCCGAGCTTTCATTTCTTTTTCCAAAGCAGGGCCCAAAGTTTTTGGTATATCCAATTTCGGACACTTGTAATCATTTCTTAAACCTGCGGATATGTATGATATTTTATCTTTAATTTCAAAGTGTTTCGCTTTAGCCTCAGCTCGTTTTTTTTCTTGTTCTAATTCTTTTTTATATTGTTCAGCCAGTTCTTTCTGCTCATCTGCTGATTGGGCATCGGCTATCGCTTTCTCTATTCCTTTACCAAGTTTGTCAAATTCTGTTTTGCTCAAGCTTTTAATAAATTTAGTTGTAAAGCCCGCTTTCTTCATTAATTCAATGTATTTTTCTTTTAATTCTTTTTCAGCCTTTTTCTCTTCTTTTGTTTTCAATGGCATCTGTTTTTCTTCTGGTGCTTGTGGTGCTTGTGGTGGTGCTTGTGGTGCTTGTGGTGCTTGTGGTGCTTGGGGTGGTCCTAGTTGTGGTGCTTGGGGTGGTCCTAGTTGTGGTGCTTGGGGTGGTGCTTGTGGTGGTGCTTGTATGTATTGAGGTTGGAACTGGGGTGGCGGTAATAACATTAAATTATTTTTTCTATCTTGTTCAAATTTTACATCCTCTATGAGTTTTTGCTCTCTGTTCGCCTCCCTTATTAATTCTTCTTGTCTTTTCTTCATTTCCGCATTCTCCTTCCTCTCCATTCTTTTCTTCTCATCTTCTGCCTGTTCTCTTAACTTCTTTTCCTTTTCCTCCTGCTTGTGTATTAGTTCATATTTTTTCAGCAGGTTGTTTTGTATCTTGTTGCGGTTCTCATGTTCAAGGCGATTGAATTCGGACTTAACTATTGTAGGGACTCCGCCCCTACGACCCCGCCGGTTGGGTTTGGAATGGGTATCCCCTTTCATATATTTCAGAAACAGTTTAACGATTTGAAGTGTTGAAATGTCATTCGTTTTCTCGCCAAAGTTGAGATATGCTCGTTTGCCTTTTACTTTAATATACGGCCGACCATATTTGGTTCTGTATATCCTCGGCGGACGTTGCTTAAGTTTCTTCTTTGGCTTACTTCGCATTACTACTATTATATTGAGTAAAAAAAATTTAATATAAGATTTTACATTTGAAAGGGTTGGGGGGTTTGAAAGGGGTTTCCCCTTTCTACCGAAACTTGACCGCTCCTCCTCGTTGCTTGCCGTATCCTTGCTTCATCGCGGCCTTCGCTACACGGTCCGCATAAGGAACTCCGACATCGCTCAGAAAAGTAGCACCCCTTGAAATCAATTGGTTCTTCTTGATAAACCTATTAGCATCCACTATTGCTTGTTCGACTTTTTTCCAATTAACTTTTCCTCCGTTTGTTTCTTTTTTGATTTTCTCTTGTTCTTCGCACCTCCTGCTTGTGGCATTGAAGGATTGTAGCTGATATTGTATCCCGATGGTTGTGAAATAATCACTGGTGATGTTGGCATGCAGAGACTCCGCCTCCGCACCTCCGGTTTTGGTGAAGCTTTTTCAAAAGGTTCCTATATATAGTTCTAAAAAAAATAAATAATAATAAAATTACTTTAAACGAATATTGAAGTTCTTTCGTAATTCATCAGACACCGCATCAACATACAAAAAGTTAAACCTCTCTTTCGTCGCCTCGTGATATTTTTGAATGAAGTATTCAAGGTCGTAGCCAAGGTCCAAATGTTTATACACGAGTTCTATTTTATTCTGAGACTGACCAGGAAAAATAAGAAGGTAGTCTAGCTGTTTAATAGCCTCAGGTTTTAGATCGTTTAGGTACTGCGAGCTCATAATTACCTTTGACTTGTAGTGTCTATTTTTTTTTCAACAGGTCGCTAACGGACTTATCCCTTAAACCACTACCTAAATCATCTAACACAAAAACGACTTCTGGTGTTATGTATTTGCTCGGTCTTTCTGCTGGTGCTTGTCCCTGCTTCTTCTTTTCTTCTTTACCAAAATAAAGAAACTTCGGCTTCGGTTCTTCTTGGCGGTCCTGTACAATCTCGCCTTCTTCTTGCTCTTCATCGGGTTTATTCAGCTTGTCTAACTCGTAATCAATCACACTGTATCCATCCGTTTTCAAATATGTGTATATAGCCATCGGGTTTCCCTTCTTCTTGAAGTGCTTAGCCATTTCTTTGTAAATGTGGTCTTTGTGTACCGTGCTGGCAATAATAACAATCCTTGTTTTTCTGTCCGTCGTTCGTTTCAAGATTTCAAACAGTGCGGTGGTCTTGCCACTCTTCTTGCGAGCGAGAAGAAAAATATTAGCAAAGGCTTCATCAAATAACTTATATCCTTTTGCCAACTTGTCTCCATCTCCGTTTTGCTTGACTGGTCTAACTCGTATATCATTAATTTTCTCCATCGCTGTATTTTCGTCAAGCCAAAAATTCCAGACAAATAACAATTCTTCCACCCAAGAGGTCAGTCTCAATACTGCCATTGTCCGTTTTAAGTACTCTAAATGTGTATTGACCGTCAGTCCAATTAATAATACCTAAGTTGTAGCTAAGATTGGAAATGTTTGCGGTGTTGCTATCAGCGAATGTGCCAATGATTCCAATTCGGTCCATATGAAGAATTTTTGTTTTCGTTTCAGTCATATCATTCATATAGTGGATATACTTAACATTCATTCTATTTTTGGGGTAAAGTTCAATTTAATGGTTTTGTCAAATGTTTTGCTACCGCCCGCAAAATCATTACTCAGAAAAATAATCTTTTGGAATTTATAGTCCATCGTACGTTTTGCAAACGTAGCTTTGCAATGATGCCCTCTATATTACTGCTCATAAACTTTTTATCAATTAATATTTCTGCTCGGACCGCTTGTGATTCTATTCACGGGTCAGTGATAAAAAATGAAAGTTGTGTGTGGTGTATTCAAAAAGGAATAGAAACCAAATTTAAATGTGTTTTCATAAATAACGGAAATAATGATTGTCGTAGTTTGATGAAGCTATTCCGCTAATCTGTGCTGGTGATGCTTCTTGGTATAAAATCCACTTATATGAATGCTCACTTCTTTGAACTAGAAGGGGAAGGAAGGCAAATACCGATAAGTAAGGTTAAAATACCCACATAAGTGTTGGCAGTTTCGCACGGAATGTTCTTTTCAGACAGCCTCACGATACAAAGGGTGATGATGGCGATAATGATGCCCATTTGAAATAAGTATTTGATAAGACGGCTGTCGGTTTTTCGCTTAGACATACAACAATCCCAGTTGTCTTCGTATTCGTGGTCTAATTTTTTTTCTTCCTGCTTAATTTGGACATCAATCACACGGTTCTTCAACTCTGGTGTCAGTTCGCCTCCATCTACTTCTATGACGGGTGCTGGATGTAATCTAGGGGGCATTGGGGAATACTTCCGTTCTTAGTTCTGCTAATTGGTTTGCTTGGTCTTGTAATATATTAAGTAAAGTTTTATTTTCTTTTTCTAAATTATCTACCTTTTCTGATAATTGTTGAACTGCTTTAATCAATGGGGCGATAAATTCGGAATAACCTATACCATATTCATAGTCCCCAGTTTCAACACATTTATATGTATATGGACAGGCACTTGTGCCCTTTAATTCACACTCCGCTTTTTGTTTCGGACATTGAACCATTACTGGCTCTTTTGATAATCCAGCAAAATCTAATCTATCAATTTCTGACAATAGGTCTTCTACTTCTTGTGCTATTAAACCCGCTCTCTGTTTCTTGTTGTTATCAATCATACGATAGCATACTGGATTCAACTTATTGATAAAATCTAAACCTAAACATTCTTTTATATCTTTTTTTTTCGCCTGTCTGATGGTGCCGTTACAGTTCCCTTACACCATAAATTCCCCTGATTAGCATTCAAAGACATTATCATTGTATTACTGCTATTTTCCCACACAAAACCATTATTTGTAGCATCATAAGCCCTAAATCTAACACAATAGCTGGTTATACTCGCACCCGTTGGTGCCGTCCCTCCATTTAGTGCTTTACCCGACCCAGATGTTGCCATAAATACCCCAGTTTGGATCATTATATTCCCATATAAATATTCCGTGGATATTTCCTCCATCTGTCGTTCCTTGAATTGCTATCCTTGCCCCGTTAGTTGATGTTGATGCAGTTGTTAGTACTCCAGCGTATGTAATTCCCGCATTCGCTGTTAGAGCACTCTGAGCATAGATTATTCCACTTCCTCTCGCATAAAAATTTAAGTCTTGGTTAGTACTGCTTCCATTAGCATATACCGAATTATAACCAAAACCCACACCCTGTGTCCCGTTGCTGTGTCTGAATTCAATACCACCAGAAGATTGACCTATATTACCCGTTACATATAATCCTACTGGTGTAGCATGAGAGCCACTTCTTGCTTCTCCTTTTATATCTGCCCCCGCATTCGCCGTTATCAACCCCGCACTGCTTATGTTCATTGCTTCGCTAAATGTTATGGCTCCGCCTAGTGCTACACCTGATTTGTAGTTAAAAGCAAGTTTATCCGTGTTTTTCCTTATTTGAAAATTAGAACCTGTGGCTGACGATAATGTGTTCGTGCCGTTCCAATAACAATCAAAATTTAGAGCGACATCGTCCTGAGCTAAGTTAAGTAGTTAAAAAGTTGGATAAATGGATGTATGGACAAATGCTTGAATATGCGGACCATTAACATTACTAGCAGTGCCGTATAATTCTAAGCCACCTGACACACCCGTCCCCTTTGTGTTTCTGCCTATTATACACGGGACACCTAATGAAGTCGCTAATATTCCGCTGAATTCTTTTGTTCCTGCTATGGTTTGAGTTCCCGTTAATTTCACATTTTGCCCGTCTAATGTATCCACATAAGTTTTATTCGCCCCGTCTGTTGAAGCCGATGGAGTGGCTAAGTTTGTTATGCTTTGGCTTTTCATATCAACTCCCGCATTAGCCGTTATCAATCCGCTGGCCGTTAATGTCGTTCCTGTCAATCCCGCACTCGCCGTTATCAATCCGCTAGCCGTTATGGTTCCGCTTGTTGTCAATGAGTATCCTGTCATATTTCTAACATTCGTTATGCCATAATTAATGTCTCATAGTCAAAATACAAACTGGCTACACGAGGTTGGCTTCTGAGATTAGTTCCGCCACTTCCTGTTTTATTAACGACGAATATGATATATCTCGCAGTAGCATTTGAAGCGGGCGAATATGTCTTCGTTGTTTGTGAAGCCCAAGCCTGTCCCGTCTGTGAATCCCATAATGTATATGTAATGTTATCCGCACTTGTTCCAACATACCAAATACTCGGTGTTGTTTAATGTAATTAACTGACGAAGACCTAACATAATAAGTTTTTATCCTGTATGTTGCTCCTAGTAAGTCAATTTTTTATGTATTCGCCTGTGTATGCTGTTCCTCCCTAAGTATTCGTGGTTGCGGGAGTTCTGTTATATACTCCTGTCGTGTCGTTGTATATAGCCGTAGTCCAATAATCGTTCTGACTGGCATTAAAAGCATAATAAGCTGGATTGTATTCATCCGAAGCCGAAGCGACAAACCCGCCAGAATTATTGCTTCTCATAGCCTGCGGGGCGGTATATAAAGTAAAAGCCGAAGCCCCATATTTTACATCGCCCGTCATTGTTCCACCCGATAAAGCAAGAAAAGCCAGAGACCCTGTGGAATTTACCCAGTTTGAACCATTATACGTTAATAATTGTCCATTCGCTGGTGTTGTTATTATGACATCACTCAAAGCATCTATTGACTTAGTTCCTAGCCGTGTGTCAAAATCCGTATTCGCCCTTGCGGTGGTGTAGTATAAGTTAGTGCCTTCTGCGACATTGGTGGTGCTCTTGGTTGCCAATCTCGTATCAAAATCCGTATTAGCCCTTGCCGTGGTATAGTATAGATTGGTTCCCTCTGCTAAGTTAGTAGTTGATTTAGTCGCTAGCCTTGTATCAAAATTTGAATTATCTCGTGCTGTGGTGTAATATAAATTAGTGCCTTCTGCTAAGTTGGTGGTTGATTTTGTTGCCAATTGAGTGTCAAATCTCGCATTGGTATAATAAAGGTTCGTCCCCTCTGCTAAGTTTGTAGTTGATTTAGTTCCTAGCCGTGTGTCAAAGTCTGTATTTGCTCTCGCGGTGGTGTACTATAGGTTCGTCCCCTCTGCTAAGTTAGTAGTTGATTTAGTCCCTAGCCTTGTATCAAAGTCTGTATTTGCTCTGACCGTCGTATAATATAGATTAGTTCCCTCTGCTAAGTTGGTCGTGCTCTTGGTAGCTAATTTTGTATCAAATCTCGCAGTGGTGTAATAAAGGTTCGTCCCCTCTGCTAAGTTTGTAGTTGATTTAGTTCCTAGCCGTGTATCAAAGTCTGTATTGGCTCGTGCTGTGGTATAATATAAATTTGTTCCTTCTGGTTGGTCGTGCTCTTGGTCGCTAATTGTGTATCAAATCTCGCAGTGGTGTAATAAAGGTTCGTCCCTTCTGCTAAGTTAGTTGTTGATTTAGTGGCTAGCCGTGTATCAAAGTCTGTGTTAGCCCTAGCTGTGGTGTAATATAAATTTGTTCCTTCTGCTAAGTTAGTTGTTGATTTAGTGGCTAGTCGTGTGTCAAAATCTGTATTCGCCCTAGCTGTCGTATAGTATAGATTGGTTCCTTCTTTTAAATCTGCTGTTGTTTTCAATAAAAGCCTAGCATCAAAGTCTGTATTCGCCCTAGCTGCCGTATAGTATAGATTGGTTCCTTCGGCTAAGTTAGTTGTTGATTTGTTAGAAAATCTTGTATCAAACCGCCCATCAGTATAGTATAGATTAGTTCCCTCTTTGATGTCTGCTGTGCTTTTGGTAGCCAGTCGTGTATCAAATCGGCCGTTGGTAAAATAAAGATTTACAGGGTCAGCATCTTCTGGCACCCTATCAGTGTTTAAGCCGATAATATTAGTGTTTGTAAGGTCTAAGTTAAGTATGTTTAGACTATCGACAGCCAACTCATTAAGGCCTAATAAACTTTTGAATTGACTCATTATTATATATTTTGGATAATAATTAATCCAATTAAAAATTATTTTTGGTTAGATATACAACCGAAAATGCCGAGAGGTAATAGAGAGATTGCGATAAAGAACCTTGAAAAAGCGACTGTAATAAAGAAACAGTATGCTAGGCAGAGAAAGATTGAAAGGGCTAGGGAACTACTTGCTGAGGAAGAAGCTAAGAATGTGAAAGAAATGACCAATGACGAAAAGATGGACCACATTACTAAGAAGCAGTTGGAGAAGGATATGATTGATGGGCGGGATGGTGAGATAAGTGAGGAAAGCAGCGAAAGCGATGAAGAGGTTGAACACGATTTCGTTGACCTCATTGCGGATAAAATATCAAAGATGAAACTTAAAACCAAACAGAAGAAGGCGAAGAAAGTGGTAAAAAAGAAAGTGGAAGAAGAGAGTGAGGACGAAAGCGAGAGTGAGGAAGAGGAAGAAGAGCCCAAGCCTAAGAAAGTAGGGAAGAAGACTAGCCGTGTTAGTGTCAATGTTTATAACCAACAACCAGATAAACCAAAAAAAGAAAACAATCATACATCTAAAATTTTTCTTAAGTTCTAGTAAGGGCAAGCCCTTCTTGCTTTGAGAAGCAAGGCTTCGCAAACAATCCCAAGTTTTGTGAAACTTTTTCTAAAAGTTTCAATATATATATACTTTATGCGCGACTTATTATTTACTCTTTTATATATCGTGATAAACTACCTTTCTATTTTAGTCGCATATAGCAATGGACCATAAGCATACATCTACCGATGTAGGCGATACACAAAACAATGAACCCGGAGGTGCGGAGGCGGAGTCTCCGCAAGATAAGGAAGAACTTGAAAAACAGAAAATTGAAGAGGCTTCTGAAATACACCATCAATCTAAGAACCCTAAAAAATGGAATACTATACTAGCCCCTGAGCCTGAACCATTAAGCCAAGTGTTCATTGACTTAATGGATATGTTAAAATAGCTACTAAGAAAGGAAACAAAAACTACAACTTTGGTTTAGTAATGATTGATGTTTATTCTCGTCGTGGTTGGATTGAACCGATCAAAAATAAGTCAACTGGCGAAGTATTGGAAGGATTTAAAAAAATGCCGAAACCTAAAAGGATTACGTCAGACAACGGCAGTGAATATAAAGGACAAGTCGCAGAATACTTTAAAGACAACGGAATTCAACACACAACTAACGAAGTTGGTGACCACCGAACTATGGGTATTGTAGGTAGATTTATTAGAACAATAAGGAATGATTTAAATTTTATGTGGGAAGTGAATGATAATTTTATTTGGGTTCCTTACATTAATGAAATTGTTGATAATTATAATAATACATACATAATACAATAAAAGCCACACCTATTGAAGTCTATGAGGGAAAAAAGAAAAATGATCAGGAAATATATAGAGCTGGTCTTATTAATAAATTTCCTAAGGGCTCAACAGTAAGAAAAAAACTAGAAAGAACGGTTTTTTCTAAGGGTGATGTTCAGTATTCAAAAAAAGTATATACAGTAAAAGGCCGGAAAGGCTTTAAGTTAATACTCGGTGAAAATGAACTAGTCAGTCCTCAACAATTATTAAAATCTAAAATGAACGAACAACCGGACGAAGTTAAACCTCAACTAGCCGACAAAGTTAAGGAAGCAACTAAACAAAAAAAGACCGGCCACTTATTAAAGTCATTAGACATAAAGACGGAGAATATTCGTAGTAGTGCCCGAATTAAAAAGAAAAAAGAAATAATGGATTTGTAATTTACTACTACATTGATAGATGTAATTTAATGCCGGAAGCTAAGTTTATTAAAATTAAGTTACAAAATTTTGTGTAAAATATTTATTACACGATCTTGGCTGGAAGAATCTTCGCAAGATTTTCAATATTGCCAGCGATAATTGATTCAGCGTTCTTCAAGCTTGGTGAAAAAAAACTTAGACCCATCTTTCAAATATACGACCGCTACGAGGTCGCCCTTTCTGATCTTTGAAATAGTGGTTTCCAAACCCATAGCAGAAATACCATCACTTCCTGCTACTTGGATTAGGGAAATAGTAAGTCCCTTTCCTTCATCTCCACTAATAAAGTAAGGAATAGAGAATTTGGATGGAGTTCCTTTCCTACCAGCATTTTTTCCTTCAACATTGGCGGCAGAGAGATCCATTACAGCCACTCCTACTGATAGGTCATCGACCATTGTTGCTTTCTGTTCAACCTACATCATCATAAATTAGCACGAGCAAGAACAGAAAGAGTAATTACCTTTGCTTCACCAGCAGGTGCAGGAGCTGGTGCTGGCTCCTACAATACACAAACAAAAATAAATCAACAAAAAAAGAAAAAAGATTACATCTACCGATGTAGTCGGTATTACCTGAGGAGCAGGAGCTGGTTCGTCCGCTTTCTTCTTGGGAGGCATCTAATCTCATAGCAAAGCAAATAGTGTTTATGTAAGAGACAAATTTTCTTTGAATGTTGGAGGGCTTTCGCCCAATTTTTTTTTGCATAAAATATATACACACTACTTATAAAGCCCTGTGTGTTAAGGGGCATTAGTGGTTATTACCACAATTATTATTAATTAGTTTTATTCTTTTACAGTGTTCATTATATTCTTCAATCACTTCATCAAAAGAAGAACCAGAGTCTATTTTTTTTCTAGCATAAATTTCCTCATTCGCACTTAGAGGCTGTCTCCTAGCTATCATCCAAGTATCGAAAAGCTTTTGTTCTTTCTTCCTTCTTTCTTCTTCTTCCGCTCTCTTCCTTTTTAGAGCACTACTAGCTTCCTTTTTTCTTTTATTTTCAATTACTACTTCCAATATTTCATTTATGGCACTCAAACGATATTCCAATTCCGCAATTTCATTATCTAATGCATCTCTTTTTGTTTGGAGAAGCTGTAAGCGATTCTCCGTTGCTATTTTATCAAGATTTACTTTTGTTTCGTTTTGGTTTTTATATCTATCGTACCAATCAATAATGACACGATCACCATCTTGTGTATTTTCGTCACTGTCCGACATTTGTAAAAACAAGACCAGCCTCCACTTTCACGAACCAAAAACACGAAATTATGATTTTTTGTTTGGTAAAAAAGGAAGCAGAAACGAACGACACGTCGCATTGAAGTACGGTTTATCAATTCTATTTCATTCTTTCAATCTAACAGAAACATTAACAAAAAAAGTCAAGAAAAATCGCAAAACCCGTTATATTTCTTTTTTCGCAAATTGACAGCTGTGACTGTGTTTGGTGTCGAGAAAGGCTACGTGTATCATTTTATTTGTCCGTTTCCACTTTTTCCCTTTCGTTGCCATTTTGTCCCGGCGGGCCGGCCGGTGTGTGTCTCTGGGGTGGGGTGGGTATGTCTTGAAAAAGTGTCTTGAAGTGGCCCCCTATACTACTTATTATATATATAATTAAATCATAGTAACTATTTCTGAAAGTATATATATACATATATGTATATATTAACACTACGTGACACTCACCTATATATATATATACATATATATATAACATATATATGTATATATACTATGATATATATATAGTAGTATATATATTTGTATATGTATATATATATGGTATTTCTATAGAATATATATATATATTATATATGTATATATATATATGGTATTTCTATAGATATAGATATAGATATAGAAATCGATATAGATAATATTAACTAACGTAAACACCGGTTGTATTAATCCCATCACCTAGCTCACTTCCTAAGGGATCAAAAGTGGCTCGAAGGCTTGAACATAAAAACAAGTAAAATAATTTAGTAGTACTACCGGTACTGCTGCGACCTATCTGATTCAGTCGGACAGGTGGAGAATAATGAGTTGGCGTCTTAGAGAAGGATTTGAATATGTCCTAAGGAACACAGCTTGCAGGATAAGGAAGGGTATTGGTATTGACAGTAACAAGTGACTCAGTGGGGTCGTAATCCCTACGAGTGAAAAACGGTTGCGCCGTTGAAAAAAGGAGAAAGAATCAAAATAGCAACTTGATAAAGAAAAGAAAAGAAACGAAACGAAAAGAAAAGAAAAAAGAATCAAAGTTGAAAAGGTCGGAGGAAAAAAAAAAAAGAAAAGGAGCTGAAAGGAAAAGAAAGAAAGTGGCGCAGAAAGGAAATGGAAGCAAGGAAAAATAGAGCAGGGACTTCGAAAGAAACTTTAAAAAAAGATAGTTGTGATAGTTGTGCTGTCGCGGCCGAACAGGCCATGGATTGTTTTCCTGGAAAACTCTTTCTGCTTGAAATGGACTCAGATAACTCCGGTAAGAGTCTGGGAGGCCCTTTGGTTACTTAGCCAGGTCGCAGCCTTGTTGGTATCGAGTCACCATTTCCTAGTTTGCTGGCTAGCTGGCAGTCTGGCTAGTTTACTGGCTACTGGCTGAGCGGATGGCAAGCTGCCTTGCTGGCTACTTCACTGCCAGGCGCAGAGCACGAAGCTCTCAGACGTGGGTCAGGATGGTCTACCAGAACCATTCACAAGCAAAACATACAGATAGACATGATAAACTTGCACCATGATACTGCCTTCCCTCCTGCAATCGGCTGTTCTCCCCCTTTTTTCCTCCTCCTCCTCCTCTCTTATGCATCCCTATTCACTACTACTGCTACTTTCTCCTTTCTCCTTTCTTCTTTCTTCTTCTCTTCTTCTTCTTCTTCTTCTTCTTCTTCTTCTCCTCCTCCTCCTCCTCTTCCTTCTCCTCCTCCTTCTGCACGTACGTTGCGGCGAGCGGCATAATCTCCTGCTTTGGACAGTTTGAGCTGGCCTGAACAAATATATATGTACATGTATGCATGCATGTATGTATGTATATGTGTATGTATGTATGTATGTATTTATGTATGTATGTATGTATGTATGTATGTATATATATATATACATATTATATATATATATATATATACATGTCTGTATGTCTGTATGCATGTATGTCTGTATGTATGTATGTATGTATGTATATATGTATGTATGTACGGCATGTTATGTCGTGTAGATGTACCGCAAAGCTTGGCCAGTCGTTCTGAAGTTAGTTTGCCTAGATCCCATACACACACACAAATAAACACACACACACACACACACACACACACACACACACCGCACGCACGCACGCACACACACACACACACAGACATAAACAAAAACACACACACACACACACATATATACGCCACCAGAAACTTTCAGTTCTGAGCCCAAATTTCACAGTCGAGCGAGAAGTACTTGCAAAAATGTGCATATGTAGGTGTGTATTTATGCATGTATCTTAGCTTTCTAGGTATGCAGATACGTATATATATATATATATATATATATATATATATATATATATATATATATATATATATATATGTCTGCGACCATCTTTGTATGTTTGCTGGCGCTCAATGGCCCCAAGCAGACGACAGCGCTTGTGCGACTGCACGCACGCGTTCATTTCATTTCATACCCGTTCATGTGTATATCCATTTACATAAATGTTAACGAAGTACTTTTTTTAAAAGGTAAGTACGTCGGCCTAGAGCAACATATGTATGCATGTATCTATGTATGTATGTAAGTATGTATGTATGCATGTATGTATGTATGTGTTTTTTTTTTTTTTTGTTGTTTTTTTTTGTTTGTGTGTGTGTATGTCTACCTTCTCCCCATCAGTGGGCAAGCCAAGGAACGTCAGGTGCTCTACAGACACAAACCATGTTATTCCGATTACATAGCTTAGTAATAATAAACTTACTTGTCTAAAAAACTTTGTTACAATAAAGTAATCGTAATCAAGAATAAAGGTAAACATTTGAACTTAGCTTCGCTCACCACTCTGCCTGATTTACCTTTCTATATCTGTCTTAGAAGTTACAGTAATCATCTATCCATCTGTCCATCTATCATACCCATACAAACCTTTCATCTATCTTTCCGTGTGTATTGTGTGTTGACCATCGATATCTTTTTCTTCAATATTCATCCAAACGCCCTGCGAAAGCACCTCTCTAACAAACCAGAAAACTAGCGGTTCATAATATAATATGTGAAATTGATGTGATGTGAAATGATGCGATGTGATGCGATGTGATGCGATGTGATATATGATCTGTGACATATGATATGACATATGATATATGATACTGATATTGATATGATATGATATGATATGATATGATATGATATGATATGATATGATATGATAATGATAATGATAATGATAAATGATAAATGACAAATGATAAATGACAAATGACAAATGACAAATGACAAATGACAACTGACAAATGACAACTGATGACAACTGGCAACTGACAACTGACAACTGACAACTGACAACTGATAACTGACAACTGATAACTGATAACTGATAGCTGATAGCTGATAGCTGATAGCTGATTGCTGATAACTGATAACTGATAACTGATAACTGATAAATGATAAATGATATGAAAAATGAAAAATAATGAATGATGAATGATGAATGATGAATGATGAATGGTTCATGATTAATGATTAATGATTAATGATTAATGACAATGGCAATGGCAATGGCAATGGCATGGCATGGCATGGCATGGCACGGCACGGCACGGCACGATACGGTACGGTACGGTACGGTACGGTACGATATGGTATGGTATGGTATGGTATGGTATGGTATGGTATGGTATGGTATGGGGTATGGGGTATGGGGTATGGTATGGTATGGTATGGTATGGTATGGTATGGTTGATATGATATGATATGATATGATATGATATGATATGATATGATATGATATGATATGATATATGATATGATATATGATATGATACATGATATGATATGATGTGACATGGTGTGATACGTGTGCATTCTACATGTATGCAATATATAGCGTGTTTATATCCACATATGAGTTTATCTACGCATAGGCTTTCATATTTGTGATATTAGCATGGCAGAATAAATGATAAAGCATCAGATGCAGTGGACCTCATTTGATCTTCTTTCTTCTTCGTTTCAGCCTAGCGGTCCACACACGCAAGTCAAACAAAAATGGTCAGACCTGATGAGAGCGGGCAACCTCCCTTCTTCTTCTTTTTCTTCTTCTTCTTCTTCTTCTTCTTCTTCTTCTTCTTCTTCTTCTCCTTCTTCTTCTTCTTCTTCTTCTCCTTCTTCTTCTTCTTCTTCTTCTTCTTCTTCTTCTTCTTCTTACATAGACAGGAGCTTGACGCGTGAATGAGGTACACAGAGAGAGAGAGAGAGAGAGAGAGAGAGAATGAAACCAACCTTATCCATTTTTTTGTTGATTTTTTCAAGGGCCTTCTCGTTTTTTTTGGCCTCCAGCTCCTTCTTCAGCTCGTCGATTTTGGCTTTCATTTTCGCGGTCTTTTCAAGCAGCTTTTTGTTTTCTTCTGTAAGCTTTTCAACCTTCTTTTGGTTACTTTCAAGTTTCTTTGGGTCGATTTTCTGCGCTGGACCTGACACAATTTCATAAAAAAAAATACAATATGATATGTTACAGTACATTACGGTATAGTGCAGAAACTTACGATACTACAATACAATACAATGCAATACAATAAAATGCAAGAACCACCAGCGCCCTGCAAAACGCCCGGCACCTACACATAAATGCAAAAACAGCCAGCAGCTCCATGTATAGTGAGATTTGTTGTTGCACCCCCCCCCCCCGGAAAAAAAAAGCCGGGTATGGGGAAGGGGGAGGAAGAAACGAAAGCAAGAGAGAGAGAGAGAGAGAGAGAGAGAGAGAGAGAGAGAGAGAGAAAGAGAGAGAGAGAGAGAGAGAGAGAGAGAGAGAGCGAGAGAGACTTGACGCTGATCCATATGGAGCGACGGGGCTTGCAGGAACAGGTGCAGGTATGTCAAGCTTTTTATCCTATGAAAAAGGGCAGACAAAGACACACAGAACAGACTGAGCTAGACAGGAGGACTCAGAGAAGAGAGAGTAGAACCCCTCCTTCTTTTTCTCCTTCTTCTTTTTCTTTTTCTTCTTCTTCGTCTTCTTCGTCTTCTTCTTCTTCTTCTTCTTCTTCTTCTTCTCCTACTACTACTACTACTACTACTACTACTACTACTACTACTACTACTCCTACCCCTTCACCTTCTCCTTCTCCTCCTTCTTTTCTAAACATTCGTCGAACCGGCTTCAAGGGACTCTCCGCTTCACTCTTGCCTCCTTCACTCTTGCCTGCTTCATTCTTGCCTGCGCCATATTTTTCCTACAGCATCATGGAGGTGATGAAGCAGATACAGCTGAAGCACAATCAACAATGACTTCCAGCCCTTCATTTGAAGAAGAAGAAGAGGAGGAGGAGGAGGAGGAAGAAGAAGAAGAAGAAGAAGAAGAAGAAGAAGAAGAAGAAGAAACAAGAAGAAACAAGAAGGGAGAGGGAAGAAGAGGAAAGAAAAGAAAGAATAAGAAAAAAGAATTAATAATAATAATAATAGTGTATCTCCTGCCAATTGCTGAGCCAAAAGGCCATGTGCATCCAGTCCTCCATTCCATAAGGAAAGTCTCCACACCAATCGGTGGAATAAAGGAAGTGACGGCATATAACATTACTCTAGGAGCTTTATACCAATCAGCCCATGGAAAGGACCGATGGCCTATGTACTCCCTAAATAATAATAATAATAATAATAATAATAATAATAATAATAATAATAATAATAATAATAATAGTGTATCTCCTGCCAATTGCTGAGCCAAAAGGCCATGTGCATCCAGTCCTCCATTCCATAAGGAAAGTCTCCACACCAATCGGTGGAATAAAGGAAGTGACGGCATAGAACATTACTCTAGGAGCTTTATACCAATCAGCCCATGGAAAGGACCGATGGCCTATGTACTCCCTAATAATAATAATAATAATAATAATAATAATAATAATAATAATAATAATAATAGTGCTTCTCTGTCAATGGCTGATGCATTTCTGCACATGCGCCTCCATCGTCTCACCCGTGAGGGGAGTACGAAGAATTGACGATAAGCTCTAATGACACCCCCGCAAGGGCAGTTCCAACACTTCCAGACGGGCCGGTATGTTCAATGAAAATACTGGTCCAGACGGATCGGTATGTTCAATGAAAATACTGGTGGCACCGACGGGAATCGAACTGGCGACAGGGCCCAGATGGTAGAACTTGACCACTGGGCTATCACGGTGTCCAATAATAATAATAATAATAATAATAATAATAATAATAATAATAATAATAATAGTGCTTCTCTGTCAATGGCTGATGCATTTCTGCACATGCGCCTCCATCGTCTCACCCGTGAGGGGAGTACGAAGAATTGACGATAGGCTCTAATGACATCCCCGCAAGGACAGTTCCAACACTTCCAGACGGACCGGTATGTTCAATGAAAACACTGGTCCAGACGGATCGGTATGTTCAATGAAAATACTGGTGGCACCGACGGGAATCGAACTGGCGACAGGGCCCAAATGGTAGAACTTGACCACTGGGCTATCACGGTGTCTATAAAATAATAATAATAATAATAATAATAATAATAATAATAATAATAATAATAATAATAATAATAATAATAATAATAATGATGATAATAATAATAATAACAATAGTGCTTCTCTGTCAATGGCTGATGCAAATCTGCACATGCGCCTCCATCGTCTCACCCGTGAGGGGAGTACGAAGAATTGACGATAGGCTCTAATGACACCCCCGCACGGGAAGATCCAACACTTCCAGACGGACCGGTATGTTCAATGAAAATACTGGTGGCACCGACGGGAATCGAACTGGCGACAGGGCCCAGATGGTAGAACTTGACCACTGGGCTATCACGGTGTCCATAATAATAATAATAATAATAATAATAATAATAATAATAATAATAATAATAATAATAATAATAATAATAGGCTTCCTCAGACTATAGCATCAGATCCAGATCCTGGACATGTGCCTCCATTGGGTCACCGGGGTCAGCCGATCCCAACGCATTGTCAGAACACCAAACAGACATAGCAGCAACAGCAACAGCAGGGGCAGATGGGGGCTGTGAAGTGCATGAAGAGCTAGATGCGAGGTGTTAGCTGAAGAGAAGAACTCGGAGACACTACGCTGCGCTCCCGAACCCCTCTCTCTAGCCAGGACGTCCACACTGCGCGGACGGCCGCGCCGCGCAACATCAACGTCACTTGGGGCAGAGGGTGGGACAGAAGCTGATGGAACCTCAGTGAGGTCAATCACCTCCTCGCCCCCATCCTCCACCCCAAGCTCCTCCCTTTTACCCTCCCTAGCAGACCAACACTCAGACACATATGATCCAAACAACACATCCAACTTTGGAGGGGGACGCAACGCTGTAACCCCTAACAACGCAGCAAGCCTAAAGTTACTGCGGAAGCGCGACTTCCCCTGAAAAAGCTTACAAAACAATCGTGATTGATCCACAGGCGACATATCATCCCAACCCTGCCGCACAGAGCCCTCCCGCTCCCGCCCAAGCAACACATCCTCCACCACAACCTCACCACCTACGACCTCACCACCCTCCTCACTCCCTCCATCCCCCTCAGCACCCCCCACAGCCATGCCACCGAGCCTCTGCATACTCAGCAACAGCTGCTTACATCTCCCCTCATGCATGGGGCAATCCCATAAGAAGTGCGCAAGGGACTCATTGACATCATCATGACAACAGAAGCAGCGAGGGGACATGCCACTGACCAACTTGCTGCGGTACAACCGAAGGCGGTTGTTGCAGCTGAGCAACCTTCTCCGAAGCAGATTATAATGCGCATCATCAAGGGCTACCCATCTTGGGAACTCCTTAGTTCCAAAGACTTGTCTTAGGATGACTCGCAGGCCATCAGTAAGATCGCTGCCTGCCTCTCGCTTGTCCCACATCAGTTGCTGCACCATCTTGACGTCCTGCTGAAGGGCCCACTTGTCCACAGTCGAACACCAACCCTCGAGGTCCTTCTCTGAGCTATTTAGGAGCTCCTGAAGCCCTTGTTGTAGATCCATTGAGTCCCTGATAGCGCCTTCGGCCTCCGCAGTCCAGTCGGATTTGACTTGAGATGCGATGACAGGAAATCGCTTCTCCGGTAGAACACGCAGCCGTCCATAGAACTTCAGTTGCGCCGCCCGCCGCAAACGCTCCGCACTCAAAGAGCGCGCCAGAAAGAGTGTAATCCACTTGCTTGTCTTAGGGCTGATGCCGAGAATCATCCTCATGGGGCGCAGCATTGCTGCCTCCAGCTTGGTGAGCTGCGATACGGGGGCACGCCAGACATCGAAGGCGTACTTCAGCTTGGCCCCCACAAGTTGATTCCAGCACATGAGACGATACCTAGCTTGTATCTCACCTGCACACCACAAAGAGTACCAACCTGCGGTGGCGACTTCAGTGACACGCGTAGCCCGCAGGGCCTGCTCCTTCCACTTCAGGTCGTCGGTGATAACCACTCCCAGGTACTTGTACTGACTGGTGACACAAAGCTTCTGGCCGCGAAACCACACCACGGGCTTACCTCGCTCCCTGATACTTGGTCGTTTCGCCTTGCTCGACGTGTAAACGGGCATGATTTCCGTCTTGCCGGGCTTCAAGTTGACTTCCAGCCGGTAATCTTCCGCGAACTTGGCCACAACATTGACCATCTTCTGGAGCTCGGTGCGACTGTGAGCGATGAGGGCCACGTCGTCCGCGTATAGAAGTGCCTTGATGTCGTTCAGCCGCTTCACATCCGTGATCTTGAGGGCACTCGCCAGCCGATCACACAGCTCATCCATAAAGACGTTGAAGAGTGTGGGAGAGAGAGGGGACCCCTGTTGGACGCCTACACCCTCCAGTACTTCGGGGGTGAGTGCTCCATCAACTAGCACTTGCGACGAAGTCTGCTCGTAGCACCTGCGTAGCGTGCGCCAGAACTTGCCCCTTACACCCAGCTTCCAGAGCCTCTCAAATAGACCATCTCTCCAAACAGACGGGAAAGCCTTGCGTAGATCGACGAACAGGACATACGACTCCCGCTTCTGCTGCTGACGCCCCTTCAACCTCTGCCAAAGGGTAAAAACCTGATCCGTAGTGCGACGCCCCGGGCGGAAGCCTCCCTGCTCTGGACGTAGCTTATCCGGGCCATCCACGAAGAGCGTTACACGAGTAGCTAATAAGGACAGATACAGCTTACCAAGGCAACTAATAATCGAGATATCCCTCCAGTTGTCAGGATCCGTAGGATCCCCACCCTTGGGGATATTGACGATGATTCCCTTGCCCCAAGCTTTTGGAGTCCTCTCGGCTTCTCGAATCCAGTTGAAGTACTGCGTTAAGTAGCCATTGATGTAGGCGCCGCCATACTTGAGCATCTCGTTCTTCACTTTGTCCTCGCCACAAGCTTTGTGGTTATTCAGGGCACGTTGCCTTGCAAGGACCTCCTCTTGCGTGAACGGCTTGTCCAGCTCTTCGCAAGTGTCTTCACCTACTTCGTGCTCCTTCATAGCCCGGGCCACCTCATCTCTGAAGCGATCGTTCCAGTGGAACTGCCGCTTAGCTTCGGCTTCCTCCCACTCCAGCGAGCCTGCTTCTGCACAGCACTCCACCACAACAGCCGCACTTGCCGGATTTTCCCGTGGCTTCACCGAATTTTTCCGAAATTCCTCCCACCGAGCGACCTTTTCCGGCAGCGTACACGCCAGTGAGCCATCCTCCCTTTGCACCGGCGCGGAGACCTTCGTTCTGCGTGCCCCGCCAAGCCGCTTCGCGAGTAGCCAAAAGCGCTTTGAGAATTGCTCGCGTTGACATTTGACCGCTTCTTCCTGCACTTGCTTGAAGGAGGCGGACTTCTTGGCCCGAGTTGCCTTCCGAATTTCCTTGCGGAGCCGTAGCCAATTCAGACGGGCTTCCGCATTCGATTCATCCCTCCTGTATGCTGCGTAGGCCTCCCGGCGCTGCTGAATGAGCTCCTTTAGCTCCCCGTCGAACCAATTGTTGGTGAAACGGGGTCGTATACATCTGGAGCCAAGGACCCGGTGCGCCGCCATTCGGAAGGACTGCGCCACTCGCTCGGTGACGTCATCTACCACCCGTTGGCTGTCGGCACCACCCGATAGGTCAAGCTCAGGCAGCTGATGTACTCCAAGCTTCTGTAGGCAATGCTGGAATACGTCATCGAACTTGTCGCGTAGATAATCCAGCGCTTGCTTCGCAGCGTGATCATTACCCGAGACACCAGCACCAATAAGCTTATCAACACGGAAGGACCTGTAAGGTTTCGCAGCCCGCTTTGGCCGGCGCTGGCCGCTCCACGTCAGTTCGGCCCATACTGCCTTGTGGTCCGTATCAAGATCATCTTCGCATACTCCGAACTTTGCTCCAGATGCCAAGCCAGGCGACGCGCAGATGTAATCGAGGAGGTGCTTGCCTGTGCCCATGCCGCGCTGCTCACGCCGGGACCACTAGTAGGACCCTTCCACTGGGCACGAGAAGCCGCTCAGATTTCGCAGTCCCGAAGCGACGAGGACAGCCGCGAGTCTCTTGCCGTTCTCCGAACGTACCGGTGCTCCCTTATGATCGACCTCCCCGTGCTGACCGACGATGCCCTCCTCTTTTCGGCTGCATGCCGGCCCGAGCTTCGCGGTGGCATCCGCCACCGTGACCACAAGACCTTTGGCTCCAAAAAAAGCTATAGCTGCCTGCCAGGCCGCATACGCCTCTGACGACTCTTCTTCCTGCGTTTCCTGGGGAAAGTAGCCGTTGCCCACATAGATATCGTGAGCGCCGGTAACACCCGAGGCGATACGCAGCCACACTTGCTGCCGGTGGTCGACGGGGGCTGACACCAGGTTGCAATACGGACCAAGGAAGTTAGCCACCGCGAATAGAACCCCACCCTTGCAGCGATTTTTCTCGCTGACCTCCGCAGGTTTTCCAAAAATCCGGAATCCATCCAGGCTGCATTTGGAAAGTTGCTTCTTGCCCATGCGGTGCTCCTGAGCCCCGATGACTAGCCAGCCCTCGTGCTTGTAGAATGATGCCCATTCCGCCGTGCCTACGTTGTCGTATCCCGTTTTACCCTGCCAGTTGTGACTCGCGACGAGTAGCTTGAAGCCGGTATCGAACTGCTTGGAGCGGTGCTTCTTGGCTCGTTTCCGGACCCGACGGCCGCGCTTGGCTTCCGCCCTCGTGCTGCCCCCCTCTGCAGGTGCTTGCGCAGGTTGGTCCCCCACTGCACTGGCCGCCGAATGCAGGGGCACCACATGCACATCAGCACACTCAGACACACACTTAGGTGCATCGGCAGCCAATTCCGAAGACACCACCTGCACATCATCGACACATTCTTCATGCAGAGGCAAGACGCGATATCCCGTCGCAGCTTCCTCCTTCCGGACCGCCGCTTCCCCACGCAGATGGATGCGAATAAGCCTTCGGACACGTTCCCTGTCCCTGAACCTGCGCCCAAGGGCCACATTGACCCCTCTGCCGAAGAATTTGAGATGTTTGAGTTGCTGCAACGCCGTCTGCCTGCTGTCATCGTCCTCGTAGACCAGCTCCAGGTGACGAAACATTCGCTGGCCTTGCCACTCCATTACCGGGACCACCAGACCAAGACCGCTCATTTTGGAGGCGATCTCCTGTAGATTGGCGCGTTCTGAGAGCCCCCAGACAATCAGATTACGCCCGTCCTTGTCGTACCGATCTACCCGCCGGTACCGTCGAGGCGGCGGTGCCATCTGCCATATAGCGCCGCTCGCCTTATGTTGAAGCGCCGACCCGTGTGCCAGGTTTGGGGAGGAAGGATGAGGCGCAGCTAAGATAGCCTCTCCACGTGGTTCAGGAATTCCGTCATATACGCGAGCCCTCATCCTCCCATCCTGGGACATCGGGCCAGAGCCCGTCGAAGAGGCATTCCCACGGGGATTGTCCAGGTCTTCGGCGATTCTACCTTGTCCCATAAGGGCCACAGTGGTAGCTCCGTGCTTCGCGTATTTGTAATCCATTGAGAGTAGTAGACGGCCAATGTCGCTGGCCATCACCGCCGCGCCTCTTTACGCCGAGGAAAGCGCCCGCCCATGCAAATAGCATCGGCGGTATCTGCAACACACACTACACGCATTTCCGCCGGTGTCACTGGACGCGGCAACTGGACGCTGCCGCGTCGCTTCGTGCCCTTCGGCGCCCGCCAGCACCCCCAGCGTCGCCAGAACCTGCCTCAAGCACTACACACACTCTCCATCGCATCGCCAACGCCTCTACTCTCATGCCTTATGGACTTTCAGCTGCTCCTAACAATACACATCATGAGGTACGGGTGTCCCCGAGTGGAGCCAGATCGGACGGCGTGCCGCTGAAACTCCTTCCCCCACGTGGGTATAGAAGGCGCGAACCTAGCGGTACCTATAGGGTCTTACAGACAAGTATAGTAATCCCAGCCGAAGCTGCTCAGTTAGAAATGCAACGGTGGAGGGTGTGAATGCATGGGGCAAGGCACGGCAACGCAGCAAGGCACTGGCAAGGCATTGGGACCGACTGAAGCCCCTCTCCAACGTGCGCTCATCATGTGTTCCAGTTAGGCAACCCCGAAGAAGCGAAGATAGGGAGGAGACAAAACCCAAATAGGATGAAGATAGGATTAACATGAAGCCGAAATGGAGCCAAGTTGGAACAGGTCAACTCAGCCCCATCTCGGCTCAATGTGAATCCTATCTTCAACCCACTCGGTACTGTTTCCTCCGAATGCTCACCTCAACAAGATCACCAAACCGGAACTGGAAGCCCCCAGGCATTTACTCGGCAGGAAATTCGGCGAAAATGGGCTAACCAGGAAACCAGACCCAAACCAACAGCCAAGAAAAACGAGCCAACCAACAATCCAACAGACAACCCCACAACCTGCCTGGCCGAACCCCTACCGAGTAAATGCCCAGTTGAGAGTTGCGCATATCCCGGTGACCGCCCTCCCCAAGCGGTCACCTTCGTGGGGAGAGGCCCAACCACCTCTCAATAATAATAATAATAATAATAATAATAATAATAATAATAATAATAATAATAATAATAATAATAATACTATATCTGAGGCGTACTGATGCAGCTAATGGCATATCCTCAACGGACATAAGCCTCCAATACCCTTGTTCGAGGTCCTCCACCCCCCCGTGTCAGTCTCTCGCCTGATGATCGGGGCCACCGATGGAGCTCCTGAGGGCAAGACTGCACTAAGCCGAGGTTATTCCGCAGTCCCAGCAACCTCTTGCAAGACGTCACCGAATATGCAAGTGCATACACCAAGCGCGGTTGCTAGAGCTGCCTCGAAACCCCACCCATAACAATCTGGTGTCTGCTGGGTCCTGGGCTATCAACCAGCATATGCGGAGTTTAAGATCTTTTACGCGCGCAACGACCCTCCTCCCCAGCATCTACCACCAAAGGGTTATGAGTTGGCGTCACAGTTTAACGCCTTGAGGCCATTGGGCTAGAACTCTGTTTAGCAAGTGTGACTAGGTTTTTTCATCGGGATTTCCCTCAAATATGTCACAGTCAACACTCCAAGGCAGATTTAATAATAATAATAATAATAATAATAATAGTGCTTCTCTGTCAATGGCTGATGCATTTTCTGCACATGCGCCTCCATCGTCTCACCCGTGAGGGGAGTACGAAGAATTGACGATAAGCTCTAATGACACCCCCGCAAGGGCAGTTCCAACACTTCCAGACGGGCCGGTATGTTCAATGAAAATACTGGTCCAGAAATAGACAGGTATGTTCAATGAAAATACTGGTGGCACCGACGGGAATCGAACTGGCGACAGGGCCCAGATGGTAGAACTTGACCACTGGGCTATCACGGTGTCCATGATAATAATAATAATAATAATAATAATAATAATAATAGTGCTTCTCTGTCAATGGCTGATGCATTTCTGCACATGCGCCTCCATCGTCTCACCCGTGAGGGGAGTACGAAGAATTGACGATAAGCTCTAATGACACCCCCGCAAGGGCAGTTCCAACACTTCCAGACGGGCCGGTATGTTCAATAAAAATACTGGTCCAGAAATAGACCGGTATGTTCAATGAAAATACTGGTGGCACCGACGGGAATCGAACTGGCGACAGGGCCCAGATGGTAGAACTTGACCACTGGGCTATCACGGTGTCCAAATAATAATAATAATAATAATAATAATAATAATAATAATAATAATAATAATGATGATGATGATGATGATGATAATAATAATAATAATAATAATAATAATAATAATAATAATAATAATAATAATACTATATCTGAGGCGTACTGATGCAGCTAATGGCATATCCTCAGCGGACATAAGCCTCCAATACCCTTGTTCGAGGTCCTCCACCCCCCCGTGTCAGTCTCTCGCCTGATGATCGGGGCCACCGATGGAGCTCCTGAGGGCAAGACTGCACTAAGCCGAGGTTATTCCGCAGTCCCAGCAACCTCTTGCAAGACGTCACCGAATGTGCAAGTGCATACACCAAGCGCGGTTGCTAGAGCTGCCTCGAAACCCCACCCATAACAATCTGGTGTCTGCTGGGTCCTGGGCTATCAACCAGCATATGCGGAGTTTAAGATCTTTTACGCGCGCAACGACCCTCCTCCCCAGCATCTACCACCAGAGGGTTATGAGTTGGCGTCACAGTTTAACGCCTTGAGACCATTGGGCTGAATAATAATAATAATAATAATAATAATAGTGCTTCTCTGTCAATGGCTGATGCATTTCTGCACATGCGCCTCCATCGTCTCACCCGTGAGGGGAGTACGAAGAATTGACGATAAGCTCTAATGACACCCCCGCAAGGGCAGTTCCAACACTTCCAGACGGGAATAATAATAATAATAATAATAATAATAGTGCTTCTCTGTCAATGGCTGATGCATTTCTGCACATGCGCCTCCATCGTCTCACCCGTGAGGGGAGTACGAAGAATTGACGATAAGCTCTAATGACACCCCCGCAAGGGCAGTTCCAACACTTCCAGACGGGCCGGTATGTTCAATGAAAATACTGGTCCAGATGGATCGGTATGTTCAATGAAAATACTGGTCCAGATGGATCGGTATGTTCAATGAAAATACTGGTGGCACCGACGGGAATCGAACTGGCGACAGGGCCCAGATGGTAGAACTTGACCACTGGGCTATCACGGTGTCCAATAATAATAATAATAATAATAATAATAATAATAATAATAATATAATGATGATGATGATGATGATGGTGATGATAATGATGATGATAATAATAATACTATATCTGAGGCGTACTGATGCAGCTAATGGCATATCCTCAACGGACATAAGCCTCCAATACCCTTGTTCGAGGTCCTCCACCCCCCCGTGTCAGTCTCTCGCCTGATGATCGGGGCCACCGATGGAGCTCCTGAGGGCAAGACTGCACTAAGCCGAGTTATTCCGCAGTCCCAGCAACCTCTTGCAAGACGTCACCGAATGTGCAAGTGCATACACCAAGCGCGGTTGCTAGAGCTGCCTCGAAACCCCACCCATAACAATCTGGTGTCTGCTGGGTCCTGGGCTATCAACCAGCATATGCGGAGTTTAAGATCTTTGAAGCGCGCAACGACCCTCCTCCCCAGCATCTACCACCAGAGGCTTATGAGTTGGCGTCACAGTTTAACGCCTTGAGACCATTGGGCTGAATAATAATCATAATAATAATAATAATAATAATAATAATAATAATAATAATAATAATAATAATAATAATAATAATAATAATAATATGTATGGCTGAATAATAATAATAATAATAATAATAATAATAATAATAATAATAATAATAATAATAATAATAATGATGATGATGATGATGATGATGGTGATGATAATGATGATGATGATAATAATAATAATAATAATAATAATAATAATAATAATAATAATAATAATAATAATAATAATAATAATAATAATAATAGTAATAGTGCTTCTCTGTCAATGGCTGATGCATTTCTGCACATGCGCCTCCATCGTCTCACCCGTGAGGGGAGTACGAAGAATTGACGATAAGCTCTAATGACACCCCCGCAAGGGCAGTTCCAACACTTCCAGACGGACCGGTATGTTCAATGAAAATACTGGTCCAGACGGAGCGGTATGTTCAATGAAAATACTGGTGGCACCGACGGGAATCGAACTGGCGACAGGGCCCAGCTGGTAGAACTTGACCACTGGGCTATCACGGTGTCCAAATAATAGTAATAATAATAGTAATAATAATAGTAGTAATAATAATAATAATAATAATAATAATAATAATAATAA
>WBZZ01006952.1:57500-61986 GCA_019918135.1 Paulinella micropora | reverse complement strand
CGGCTGGGCATTCTGCTTAACGCTCTGTATGGAGTTAAGTCATGGAAGGAGTTCTACCGTACGCAGATGCGTACAGTGGGACTGACGTTCGACGCTTTTCGAGTCAATTTCCTTAAGGAGGTGTGGATGTGGGAGGCCCGGGGGGTTCGAAACAGGCGCAGTCTGGGGATGGCTCGTTGTTTGTCTACGGTCAGTCGAAGGGTCAACGCGATGGCAAGGGCAACGGCAATGGCAAGGGAAAGGGACAAGGGAATAAAGGTGACGATGGTGGCCGGGGTAATGGCTCGCAGCGTGATGGTCAGAAGAACCAGGGTAAATGCAAGTGCTGCTTTGCTTAAGTTGTGGGGGCTGCAATCACGTCATCGATTTTTTGAATGCACGAACCCGTGCTTTTACCAGAAAAATCCCGCGCATAAGTCTCACAACACTATGGGGACAAATACCAAAATAATTTTCGGGCAATGGAAATGATTTCCAGTGTGCAAAATTAAATTTCCAGCCGCTGGAAATAATTTCCAGTCTGTTGAAATGGTTTCCAGTGGCTAGAAATATTTTTTACACTGGAAATTATTTTGTACACTGGAAATAGTATTTACAGCCACTGGAAAAAGTTTCTGGGCACTGGAAATAATATTTCCAGCCACTGGACATATTTCCAGCTACTGGAAATATTCCAGTGGCTGGAAGTATAGAAGATATTTCCAGTCACTCGAAATATTTCCAGTGGCTGGAAATATTTCCAGCTTCTAAAATTATTTCCAGTGGCTGGAAATATGTCTACATTTTCGAAATATTTCCAAGGCACAAAATATTTCCAGTTACTGGAAATATTTCCAGCTTCTACAATTATTTGCAGTGGCTGGAAATATGTCTACAGTTGGGAAATATTTCCAGGTACAAAATATTTCCAGTCACTGGAAATTTCCAATTTCTGGAAATATTTATAGCTACTGGAAATATTTCAAGACGATGGAAATATTTCCCGTGGCTGGAAATATTCCAGTCACTGGAAATATTTCCAGCGACTGGGAATATTTCTAGCCAGTGGAAATATTTGCAGTTGCTGGAAATATTCTAGTAGCTGGAAGTATAGAAAAGATTTTCAGTTTCTGGAAATATTTCCAGTGGCTGGCAATATTTCCAGCTTCTAAAATTATTTCTGGTCGCTGGAGATATTTCTAGATTTTGGAAATATTTCTAATAGACAAAATAATTTCCAGCCGTTGGAAATATTTCCAGACACTTGAAATATCTCCAACCACTGGAAATATTTCCAGTTATGAAAAATATTTCCAACCACTGGAGATTTTCTGTACACTGGAAATATTTTTGTGCCTTGGAAACTTGATATTTCCAGTGACTGGAAATATCTCCAGTGGATGGAAATATATCTAGATAGAGATATTTCCAAGGTGGAAAACATTTTCAGTTAACAGAAATATTTCCAGTCACTGAGGTCTTTATTAAAATTTTCATTTTCAAAGTAATTATAAGTCTTTATTATGAAAAACTCAACATTGGTATAGTTACGCGATAACGTTCATGCAATGTCGCTGTGTTATTCACTGGTTGCCTAGAAGCTACTACGGAACATACTACACTGTCCAACGAACCCACTTGTAGACTGGGCGAACGGGTGGTCGTATGATGGTTACAGATTCTCCTACTATGCCTTTCTGATGTATTTCAAATACAGTTACTTTCAGAAACCTAGGCACGTCACCTTCAGAAACAACTACCTGCAAACCAGAGTGAACCAAGCAGAACGTGTCATTTTGTAAAGTAAAAAAGCAGGCTGAATAATCTCGTCGAGCTGTGTTGGTGATGCCATCCTCACAAACAAATCTTTTCCCGTCACACACAAAGTGAAAAAAAACTTCTCCTTGACGATCCTTCTCTTCTTTTGCCAACCAAAGTGTCTCATGTTCCCGTAGCAGCGGTCTGAACAAATAAAAACAAATCACATCGTTTTACTTTCCAAAAAAAACTACACGTGGAAAAACATAGTTAAAAATCAAAACACAAAGAAATATTTCTAGCATCTGGAAATATTTCCAGTCCCTGAAAATATTTCCATTCACCGGAAATATTTTTAGCCACTAGAAATAGTTTTAGCATTTGCTATTTCCAGCCACTGGAAATATTTCTAGCCACTGGAAATATTTCCATATGCTAGAAAAAAAAACAAACAAACAAAAAAAAACTTAAAAACATACGCTTCGCACTCGTCTGAGTATAGAAAGTACGTTTTCTGATTGCGAAGAGTATGTTTGCATACCTCACTACTAACCTTTCCTCACGCCTCAGACGCCGCGGTGCTTGCTTTACTAGGGGAGTCCCATTGGGGTATTTCACCAGGTTCAATCGATAACCCAGCCTCTCCCTACGCTTGAGCATGCTCACCGCTAACCTAGAGAGATGCTCCTCTCTGGAAAGCGTGAGCAGCGGCCGGCCCCGGCGCCGCTTTGGTATCGGCGATTCAGAAGACTCGCTTTCTCGATCTTCAAAAACCTCCTCCTTGCCAACAATCGCAACACCTTGACATGCGTACAAAGCGTCTTCCGCCATGGTGATTGTGCCTTGTTTATGCCTTGCAAGTAGGCCCCTGAGAATCATCCCTTCCAGACAGGCCTCAACTTCAACTCTTCTGGGCAGCTTGCGCACTGTTTGTCCCATCACCCGCTCGGACCGGAAGGTCCAGTAAATGAAGACAGGTCCAAACATTTGGCAACTTTCGATAATATGCCCAATGCGATGAAACTGCAAAGGGGCAGCGATGGGAGGTAGAAGCTGTCGATGCACAGCTTGGAAGCGTCTCTCCAAGTTCGCCAGTGTCTTGATGACGGAATCCGTGATTACGGGAGAGGCGAGCAGTCTGAAAATTGCACACAAGAGAACAACGTACTCCTTGTGTGCGCCTGCGAGCAGCCCGTTGAATATCCACTCCCCGCACTGTGAAGCCAAAATGTACCTAAGCATAATATCAAGGCAATACACAATCATTAATGTTGTTCAGGTTCTGAAAATATTTCCAGTACCTGGAAATATTTCTACAGACTTGGAATATTTCCAGTTTCTGGAAATATTTCCTGATCCTGGAAATATTTCCGGATGCTGGAAATATTTCCAGTCACTGGAAATATCTCCAGCACCCGGAAATATTTCCAGCTACTGGAAATATTTCCAGGAATCGGAGGAATTTCCTGTACATCTGAATATACAATGTATGACATAAACCTACTACTTTTCACCAGTCAGATCGTTGGGGTTTCTGCAAGGAGCAGCGTTGGTTGTTCTTCCTGTTGCGCAGAACGCAAGCCAGCGCTGGTCCAGGATGCGCTGCTTCTCCTGAGTGAACATCACCCCCCACTCCTGCACCTTGCGAAGCCACTCTTCCCATTTCTTCCCTTTTTCAGGTCTCTCAACCTTTTTTTTTCCCATGAGCAGTGCAAAGAGATGCCTCTTGATACACCCTTCTACCAGGTGCAAAGCGTCTTCCACTGCTTGTTTAATGCAGTCATCCTGCAGGTGCGCAAAAATAGGCACATCTTGGAACCCCTTGTACTGTCCTTCTGCGCTGATAGCAGCGTTACAGCCGTACCGGATGGCGTTTTCATGCGTTTTCCGGCGCCGGGGGTCCGCTCCCTCTGGGTGTCGCCAGTCATAGAAGTCCCCTAGTTTGACCGCCCTCATTTCACACTTTGTACAACCCTCGTAGCCCAGCTGGTTGTGACAGAGCAACTGCACATGCGCAATATAATCGGCAGCCACAAAAAAAAAGTTGAAATCGTTTGTTTGCAGGTCCGCAATAAGTGGCTTCAACCAGGGCTTCAGTACGCGTGGCTTGCTAGGCCCTGGTATAATGTCACTAAAAACCGTGAAGCGCGAGTCGGAACGTAAGAAAAAGGGCAGGTTAAGTATTTCCAGCGTGACTAGTTGAACACTGTAGTAGTACTACGTCGTATTCACCGTGCGGAAACACTGTATTCCATCGAAGAAGAGCGCCAGGGTCAGGACGTTGGGGTTGCGAATGTATTTCTTCCACGCAGGGCTACCCCGTAGCTGTGCGCGGTGCTGCGGAACATGCTTTTCTCGAAACTCTGCCATCCGGGGATCACCGGGGCAGGCGCGCCACCATCCAAAACAACTAGATTGATTATGTCCACCACGGCCTCCATAAGGGCACGAGTAGCGTGGTGAATGGCTGCCAGCTCTGCCAGCATATCCAGAACGGTGCCCCGTGTCAGCAAGCCATTGCGGAACAACTTGCAGGACAGGCCATCCGTGGACAACTCTCCCTCGTCCGCCCCATGTGCTAAGCGCCCTTCTCTAAGGTTATCTTCCACTTGCTGTTGCAGCCAAGCAAGGCGGACTTGTTGTTCGAGATCCCCTGCATCAAGATCGCGATCGTCGTCAATGTCGTGGTCACTGTCGTGGCCACTGTCGTGGCCACTGTCATGATCAGTAAAAGCATTGGCGCTGTCAC